>PVIA01003252.1:0-175653 GCA_004024845.1 Tonatia bakeri | reverse complement strand
TTTGGTAAAAAAATATTAGGTCACTGCCTTATATTTTGTATAGCACAAAATAAACGTTTTCCTTTCCTTTTCACCAATCTCTGGCATTGAGAGATATCTTTCCTATATGGCGGCGGACAAGACGGACCCGAATTTCTTTCAGTAAGAGCATCACCGTCCCGGGCCCCTTTGCTTGTTTGGGTCCTTTTGCTCTGTTACACTTGCATACCATGAATACCGCTTCCAGAATGCATAGGTAATGCCATCAAAGCATACATAAAGGTGGGAAATGGTTATCTTAACAGAGTTGGAGAAATAATTTAGGGAATTAACATAAATCCAGATAGCTGCAAGTTTTCCTCTTCTACCATACATACAGCTGAAAGACCTTGTCAAAGCTTTTATACAGAAAAAGTATGCAGATGGCTTGCTAAATTATTACTCTTCATGTGGTGACATTTTTTTTCCTGCAACACAGGCACGACTTAGGTCTCACATGGGAAGAGGTTCTATCCACTATTCTAGAACTCTTCAGACTATTTGCAATTTTGTGGCTACACACACACACACACACACACACACACACACACAAAACCCTAGCAACCAGCTAGGCTACTACTGCTACACCATCACCACAATCATTCAGAAGTTTAATATGATCTAAACCAGGGGCTCAGCATTGTGCAGGCCTACCATCCAGGCTGATGTCTAGAGAAAAAACAGGCAGTGTGCTACAGCTGTTCTGGGTTTCAAAAACACAATCATAGTAACAATAAAAGCAGCTAAACCTTGAGAGCACACCTACTGTATAGTGCCAGTCCCTATGCTTTACATCTATGAGCTCAATGAAGCCTCATACAAACTCATTTCAGAGCGAGCAAACTGAGGCTCAGAGAGGTTCAGCAACTTGTTGGAGGTCACATAGTTACTCGCTGGTGGAAGCAATATTTGAATGTCCTAGGTAGTCTGGGACTCAGCAGCCTCCACAGAATCTCATTAACATAAGGTCACCAGGGAGGGGAGAAGTAACAAGCACTTCACAGGCTGTTGGCTCTGTGCCTGCAACTTTGCTAGTCAGTTGGCTTGGTTGGCTTTCACCAGCTCATAAGAAAGGACAGTTACATTTTCAGTCATTTTGTGAAACTGTTGATGACTTGTTGATAGCTTGGAATTGACCATGGTGGGAGTGTCTACACCACAGAAATAGGAAAATGCTGCAGATCAAGGCTGGTTGTTAAACATGTAGCAAGATATCATCACATGCAGGTATTACAGCCACATTCCCTGGTTCAAATCCTGGCCCTACCACTTACTGTGTGGCCTGGGACAAGTTTCCTAGTCTGCAAAAATGGAGATGAAAATAGTGCTTGCTTCACCAGGGTATTGTGAGTATTAAATACAATAATTCATGTAAATCACCTAACATAGTATAAGTGATCAGCTAGTGCTGTAAAAACAGTATACTGCTACTACTAATTAGTAGTATTATTGCCATTATTATTATTATTATTATTATTATTATTAAGTTAGGCAGCCATCTGCTTTCATCTACAGTACAGTAACATGTCCTAACTAGCCTCCTTGCTTCCAGTCTTGCCCCCTCCAGTGCATCTTCCTCACAGCTGCTAGGGTAAATTTCTAGAATATAGATATTACCTCATTTTTCCCTTGCTTAAAATATTTCCATGCCTCCCTATTATCCTCATGGACAAGACTCTGCTCCAAAATACCAAAATCTTTTAGTCTGCTTTGGGCGCTGTAACAAAGTACCACAGACTGGGGGGCTTAAACAGCAGAAATGTATTGGAGGTTCTTTAGTTCTGGAAGCTGGAAATTTGAGATCAAAGGGTCAGTAAGGTTGGTTCTGTCTGAGGGTGGTGAGGGAAGGATCTGTTCCAGGTCTTTCTTTCTCCTTAGCTGATAGATGGCTATCTTCTTGTCTCTTTACATTGTCTTCCTTCAATGCACATCTCTGTGTCCAAATTTCCTCCTTTTTATAAGGACATCAGTGATACTAGATTAGGGTCCCACCCAAACCAGTATCACCTCACTTTAACTTAATTAATTACATTTTCAATTACCCCATTTCCAAATAAGGCTGCATTCTGAGGTACTGATGGTTAAAACTTCAACATACAAAGTTTTGTGGGACACTTCAACCCATCACAGTCTGCCCTCTGGCCCTGGAAAGTTCATGTGTCTTTGTCACATGCAAAATACACTCAAAACCCCATCCCAACATCCCCACAAGTCTTATCCCATTCTAGAAGCAACTCTGAGTTCAAAATTCTCATCCAAATGTTGTCTAAATCAGGTATTGGTGAGACTTGGGGTACAATTCATCCTGGGCCCAAATTTCTCTCTACTTGTGAAACTAAACAACAAATTATTTGTTTCCAAAATGTAATGGTGGGAATGGTAATTATTTTTAAGTGTAGACCTGACTGGGCTAAGTGATGCCAAGGGAGCTGCTAAATCCTTATTTCTGGGTGTGCCTGTGAGGGTGATTGTGGAAGAGATTAGCATTTGAATCAGTAGACTCAGTAAAGACATCCACCCTCAACCAATCCATTGAGGCCCCAATATAACAGAAAGGCAGGGGAAAAGCAGATTCCCTCTCTCCTCCCAAGGTGGTGTTTCCTTGGACTTTGGAGCTCCTGATTTTCTTTGGAGTCCTGGACTTACACCCATGGTCCCTTGGTTCTCAGGCCTTTGGACTCAGACTGAATAACACCACTGGCTTTCCTGGTTCCCCAGCTTACAGATGGCAGATTATAGGACATGTTGGCCTCCATAACCATGTGAGCCAAACCTATCATAAATCTCTTCATCTATCTATCTACCCTATTGGTCTTGTTTTTCTGCAGAACCCTGACTAATACAGTAGGAAAAGCATAGGATAGACATTCCCATTCCAGAAGTGAGAAATTAGGGGAAAAAATGGATTGTGGGTCCCAAGGAAGTCTGTAATCAAGAAGGGAAATATCCATTTGATTTTAAGGCTTGAGAATAATTCTCCGGCTCTAAGGTCATCCTCCAGGTTTGCCCCCAAACCTTCACAAAGATAACTCCTGTGGTGGACACAACAAACAACTGGTTGTTTTGAACAGTTGTTTTTTTCACACCTCCATGCTGTGCACACTGTGTTCCCCTCAGCAGCAGAGGACCTGGCTTTTCCAGCTCACTTGGGGCACTCCTATGCAGGCTTTAGGCCTCAGTTGAAGTGTTCCCTGTTATGTGGCCTTTCATGATTCCCCTCCTTCCTGAGGCCAGGAGAAGGAGCTGCCTTTTTACAGAAAAAAAAAAGCCTCTGATATCTGAGCTGACTACAGCGCATTCTAGCCTCTCTGACCTATAACTGCAGATCCACTGTCTCCCACCAGACTACGTGCTGTTTGATTCCAGGCACAAACTCTCCTTTATCCTGTCTTCCCAGCACAGGCTCAGGCCCAGAACTGCTGTGCAGTGTATAAATGCCTGTGTGTCCAAGTGATTGGCTGCACAAAGAAGCCTTTTCCCAATACCTACCAAACCACAACAACCAGAATTGGGCTATACACTGTTGCAGGGATGGGCAAGAACAAGCCATCTCATACTCATTAGAGACAACAGATGAACCACACTTAAGAGAAGTCCTTAGCAGCAGATGCTCATGCCTGATACATAGTAACTTATTGCACCCTCACACTGGTCTGTGAGAAATTACACAGCATAGTGGAAAAGCAAGTAGCCAGGAGTCAACCTGATTTTAATCCAGGCTTTGCCACTTAGCAGCTGTGTGACATTGGGCAGCTTGCTTACCCTCTCTGTGCCTCTGTTTCTTCACCTGTAAAATAGGACTAATTGCAGTAACTAAATCACAGAGCTAAAGTGAGGATTCAGTGAGATAATATTTGTCAAATTGTAGCTGTTATTCAGGTGTAGCCAATTTCTACATGCTGTTCCTGTAAATGCTTGCTGAGGATATAACTCTGTTCATCGTCCAATGACAGTGCCTCTCTAGCTCTCAAGTGCTGTACATCTGTCCTGTACATGAAATAACTGAGTGTACCAACAGGCAACAGGGACAAATAAATGTATGTATGTGGGAAGGGGGCAGACTCCTAAAGGGCTGGTGATACAGGGTGTCTGGTGGTGGCTGTGCCATCAGATGATAACAGGACAGGCCTGGCAGTCAAGACCCTGAGTTCTTGGCTCAGTCCTGCAGCTGGCCCAGAGTGGAACCTGGAGCCAGCTCCTTTTCCTCTCTGGGCTTCAGGTTCCAGCTCTCCCTCAGATTTGAATGTCCCATCTGTAGCATTTTCCAGAAGGGCCCCTATTCTGCCCTCGTGGGCAGAATAGGGGCCCAATCCTGGGCTATAGGTGGCTGGTTGCTTGTTGTATTGGAGCTGTAGCTATGCCTCCTTCATCCTGCCTTCCTCATAGCATGTCTGCCAGTAAGGAATCCCTGCTGCCTTGAGGAATGAGTATAGATGCCACCTTGTGCAATTCGAGTAACCAAACAAAAGAGCAAAGAAGTGACTTGTTGCTCTTCCCTGTGAGCTGGAACTTTTGTCTCCTCAACCTTGTCTCCTTAGTGGAAAAAAAGTGCAGCCAAAAGAGGCCTTACTAACCAAGTGTATTCTCTCTGAGCACTTCATCACTTCCCCAGCACCTCACAACCTAGGATGCAGAGTGGTCTTCTTGTCCCTGAGATCCTGCCTAAGGCACAGCCAAGGTGGTACTATAAGGGGAATTATGGTACTGGACATTTGCCAGGAGGAAAAGAATGTGTACCTTTACATGGGACTGAAATGTCCTTGCTGTTCAGAGAAAGGAGATTCAGAGAAGAAGACAAAATTGGTGGCTTTTTCAGCAGCCAATTTCCATCTCTTTGCTGTGTGGGAGCAACAAGATGCCCAGAGGCAGACCACACAGGCTGGTGTCATATTGCATCAGTGCTAAAACAAATGGTTTTAGTAATCAAATTCTTTGGACCTAGTGGCGGATGCCAGGATGGCTAGGAGAGCCATGGTGCCCTGCTTTAGAGCTGTGGTGTTCTAAACAAGCTAGACATGGTGCCATGCTGACCCTTGCAGCAGGTATCCAGAAATTTCCCACAAGTGGCCATGCAGGGCTCAGCCTCCTATCCATTCTACCCCTGTCCCTAGCTCTTTCCCACAGAAATCCTCCTTCCCAGGATGTGTCATTGTTCATTCCTGCATCCTGGCCCTGTCTGTGAAGCCCCAGCCACACACTGGCTTCTTATTCCTGAACAGTAAACATGGCAGTGTGCCACCTCACAGGCACCTCCCCACCATGCTATTCCATAGGTTCAGTGAGGCTGGGGGAATCACAGTAGAAGCCTCCAGAAGCTTCTATAGCCTGAAGAAACTACAGCCATGAGAAACCACATTTCTCTATAGAAGAACAGCAAGCAGAACATTTCCTGCCCTAGCTGTCCCTTGACAAACTCCATGCCAACTCCTTTTGGAGGCTCAGGGCTTGTTCCTGCTAATGAAATGGCCATTTGTCAGTGTAACATTACTTAGTGATTTATTAGTGATTATTGATTTTCAGTTGTGGTTTCCTGGGACTGTGGGATAGAGCAAATTAAAGCCATCCTGCTTGTGAATCTCCATCCATGTGCTTGAGGCCATGGGCTCAGATGCAAGCAGCTCATCCATTGCTGAAAGAACAGACATAGGCAGTTCTTGCTACTTCTGGTAGCTCAGTTTCTACTGAAGAACACTCCATCTCACTTCCTCCAAAGCACCAGCTACAGATGGAAACAGATATCTGTAGATTTTAGTGGATGATCATATGATGTTTTTTTCATGGCCTTACTGGATTCTGTTCCCACCTTCCAGAAAACACTCTTCCCTCTTGTTCCCCAAAGGTTTCACACCTTTTCTCACTGTTAAGGGATTCCTACTTCTTCTGAATGGTCCACTGCCTCTCTACTTGAAAATTGGTGGTCTCCATCCTTTGGCAGAGAGGAAGCAGAGGCCTCTGGGCCAGTAGTCTCTATTGCCTTGTGGCCTTGGTCCTTCCCACCACCAGATTTCTTAAAACTGGAATCCTGAACCAGGTGGTCCAACTCCTTTCTGGACACTCTCGGTGACTCCCAGCTCCAGCCTCCTGCCTGAGAAATAATCTGCCGTAGGAACAACTGGTATATAGCTGTAATATAGATAGATATAGATATAGATATAGATATAGATATAGATGATATAGATATAGATATAGATATAGATATAGATATAGATATAGATATAGATATAGATATAGATATAGATCTATCGATATAGATCTAGATATAGATAGATTTGGATATAGATATAGATATAGATTTGGGTATAGATATAGATTTGGGTATAGATATAGATTTGGATATAGATATAGACATAGACATAAATATAGATATAGATATATCTAATATATGAATACATATCTATATCTATATCATCTATATCTATATCTATATATGAATATAAACCATACTCAATCTACTTAGGATCACCTGTCTTATTCCTGCTACCTCTGAAGCGAACAGTATTTTCTGTGTGCAGTCTAATAAACTTGATGCAGGTGTAGCTTAACAACACCTTACATCAGATTTACATCTCATGTCTCTATGAGGGTGGTGGTGGGGTTCACTATTGATACTGTGGCATAGGATGCCGGGGGAACTTTTTTGGTATGCTGACATGCAGGGGAGCTGATTTCCTATAGAGGGAAACTTCAGCAGATGGGGAAAGGAGATGAGGGATTAACTGCTTCCCCTTTCTCCCCCTAGTTCTGACACATACTTCTTTTGGTTTATTGGAGGATTATATGGACTTAAGCAGCCAGTCACATATGAAGATGCATAATTAGATATCATTGCCTTGCTTTGGCTCTTCTTCCTTTCCTATTTTTCCCAACCCCATCACTGACTCCTGATCTCTAGGATAACATTCCCAATAAAGATATACATATAAACTCCTGTCTTGTGCTCTGCTTTCTGGGGAACCAGCTACTTTGTACTAGAAAAGGCCTTAGAAATCCCAAGGATGGGATTTTGGAGCTGGATCTCCTACCAGTCGCATGACAATACAGACCACATTTCTGGTGGCAAAATGGCTGGTGATAACCCCTGACATGCAGTGGCATCACAGTTATCTAGAATGTCACTTATGAAACATGTGGTCATATGGTAGTTGTAGCACTCAAATAGCATGGGGACAATGTCAATCATAAAGGTTTGGAAGTTGTCTAGCTTTTGTTACTTTGAGAAACTTGCAATTAAGAAAATGACAAGCCTGGGTCAGTTGACAATCAATTTAAAACACATTGTGAAAGCTAAAGGGCCTATATGGAAGCTTTTGAAAAGATCCTCATCTCCCTCAGCAGTGGGAGAAACCTTGATAAAAATAAGACCCAATGTCAAGTTGTAAGAATAGAGTGTTGCAAAGAAGATTGAATACAGATTCGTAGCTTCCAAATCAAGGTCTTGATGGGAATACAGTGGGAACTTGAGATCTGGGTTGGGAACATTTAGGTGGATGAGCCTGAGAATCTTGACCCCATATTCTCCAGAACGCTCTATGATGACAGCCTCTTTCCTTTTGCCAAAAGACAGCAGCTTGGCCCTGTGTGGAGACCCTGAAAGGACCTCACCTGATGCAGTTGAATTGCAAGATGATGCTCTTCCTCCTCAAGATCCACCTCTACTACCTCTTATTGCCTCCAGGCTGATTACCAGGGTCATATTTCAGTATAGCCCAAGCCTGAAAGCACAGTTCTTGTTCTTAAAGAAAGCATCTTGCATGCCAAAAGAATTGCAGAAATGGGCTAATATGCACAAACATGAATTGTGAGAACACTTATGGGAGTTAAATTTTGAAGATGTTGACCCCAGGGAGTAGATAAGGGAGAATTTATTGACATGGTGGCACTTACTTGTGCCCAGGAATTTGCTATTCAGACAAAGCCATTAAGAATGGGTCCTATTACTCTGCTGGGAAACTTGGATATGACAAAAGGCTGTAATAAATTATCTGAAACCACTGTAAATTTTTTGGTAGAGTATCAAGGAAGGAATCATACTCTTCAGAGAGGTGTTAAAATAGATTTATTATATGATACCATCAAACCTACCATTTGACTGTGTTCTTTGGGTGGGTCAATGAATATTCCCTACTTTGGTAATTGATAAGGCAATTGGTAAGATGGTCACTAGCATATTTGAGAAGCCTGGTAGGTAGCTGTCCTTTTTAGGTTGACCTTTATAGTATGAGATACTACTATGAAACTGGGTTCCCTGAGATCAATGAAGATGATGTGACTCTAGAATGGGAGATGCAAGGTGGCAATACTTAGGCATTATCATACGGGAAGCAAAGTCAGAGTAGCAACTGAGGTGTCAAACCTGCAGGGATCTGTGTGAAGGCTATCAGATCACTGTGTTCCTAAGGCAGATAAATAGAGAAATAACTAGGGTGTCACTTAATGAATATAATTTTTTAAAGATTTTATTTGTTTTTAGAGAGAGGGGGAGAAATATCAATGTGCGAGAGATACATTGATCAGTTGCCTCTTGCACACCCCCAACCGGTGACCTGGCCCACAACCCAGGTCTCCAGACTTCCGTGGTGGGGGACTCAAAGATTGTTAAAGATTGGCCCTATCCAGGAGTCCAAGGCCATTCTAGGGGTTCTTAAGCCAAGTCCAGACACTGCAAGCAAGTCAGGGAGGGCTTCAGCTCATTTACAAGACCCTTGGATTTGGATGCAGATATTGTATGCATGTTTGTGTGCAAGTGTGCAGGCTTCTGTGTATTTTCCTGGGGAGAAGTTCCAGAAATTTTCTCAGGTCTTCAAAAAGATCTATAACCTCTATCAGCCGAGAACCACTACTGCTGCAAAGTTGCTTGGTGAACACAATCTGAAGGGGGCCTGCACTGTCCCGCACAACTCACCTGCTGTCAAAGTGTCAAATCCAGGTAGTCAAAAGGTTACTGTTCTCAAGTCCCTGGGCCACAACCAAGGGTGTTGTGGCCACAGATATTTATTTATACTCATCAGAATCCCATCTGTGAGTCATAACATCCCCAACCATTCTAATGAGTGTATTATAATTAGAAGGAAGGCAACCAGGATCATGAGTCTTGTGGAAATTTTTCTTTAAATAACCTAACCTACCTAATAAGTGAATTTGGCAAAACAGTGGGATATGAAGCCAATATTCAGAAATTGAAGACCTTTCTGTACACCAACAAGGAAATATCAAAACAGAAAAGGGGGAAAAAATCTCATTTGCTATAGCAACAAGAAAAATAAAATACCTAGGAATAAACCCAACCAAGGAGGTAAAAGACCTGTATTCAGAAAGCTACACAACACTGAAGAAAGAAATTAAGGAAGACATAGATAAATGGAAGCATATGTCGTGTTCATGGATTAGATGAATTAACATCATCAAAATGTCTACACTACCCAAAGCAATTTATAGATTCAACATAATTGTTATTAAAACACCAATAACATTTCACAGATATAGAACAAGCATTTCAAACATTTATATGGAACCATAAATGACCCCAAATACCTGCAGCAATTTTGAGAAAGAATGACAAAATAAGAGGGATCACAATACCTGATACCGGACTATATGACAAGGCCACTGTAATCAAAACAGCCTGGTACTGGCACAAGAACAGACACATGGACCAATGGAACAGAACAGAAAGCCCAGAAACAAACCCAAGTCTCTATGGTCAAGTAATATTCGACAAAGTGGGCAAGAGCATAAAATGGAGTAAAAGTAGTCTCTTCAATAAATGGCGTTGGGGGACCTGGACAGCTACATGCAAAAAATGAAACTCGAGCACCAACATACACCATACACAAAAACAAACCCAAGATGGATAAAAGACTTAAATATAAGTTGTGACACCATAAATGTCCTACAGGAGAACATAGGCAGGTAAATCTCCAATATTCCATGTAGCAATATTTTTCACTGAGGTGTCCCCTAGAGCAAGGGACATAAAGGAAAGGATAAAGAAATGGGATCTCATCAAAATGAAAAGCTTCTTCATGGCTAAAAAAAAATCAGCAAAATGAAAAGGGAATCAATTGTATGGGAAAATATATTTGCCAGTGATACTTTAGACAAGGGTTTGATCTCCAAAATATGTAAAGAACTCACACAACTCCGTACCAAAAAGTCAAAAAAATCCAGTGAAAAAATGGGCAAAAGACCTGAACAGACACTTCTCCAAGGAGGACATACAGAGGGCCCAAAGACGTATGAAAACATGCTCAGCATCACTAGCCATCAAAGAGATGCAAATTAAAACCACAATGCAATACGACTTTACATCTGTGAAAATGACCATCATAAACATATCAGCAAACAAGTGCTGGTGAAGTTGTGGAGAAAAGGGAACCCTAGTGTACTGTTGGTGGGAATGCAGACTGGTGCAGTCACTGTGGAAAACAGTATAGAATTTCCTCAAAAAACTAAAAATGGAACTGCCTTTTGACCCAGCAATTCTGCTGCTGGGATTATACCATAAAAATTTTGAAACACCAGTTTAAAAGAATCTATGCACCACAATGTTCATAGCAGAATTTTTTACAGTAGACAAGTGCTATAAGTAGCCCAAGTGCCCATCAGTAAATGAGTGGATCAAAAGACTGTGGTACATTTACCCAGTGGAATACTATGCAGCAGAAAGAAAAAAGGAACTCCTACCCTTCTCAACAGCATGGAAGAAACAGGAGAGTATTATGCTAAGTGAAGTAAGCCAGGCAGTGGAAGACAAATATCATATGATCTCACCTTTAACTGGAACCTAATCAACAAAACAAGCAAGCAAGCAAAATATAACTAGAGACATGGAAATAAAGAAAAAACCGACGGTGACCAGAGGGGAGGGGTGATGGGGATAATGGGGGAAATAAGGGGAAGGGTCAAGTCAAAGAACATATATAAAAGACCCATGGACAAAGACATTGGGTGGGAGGATTGAGTGTGGGGGGTGGGGTGTGGCTAGCGCAGGGGAGAGTAATGGGGGAAAAATGGGGCCACCTGTAATTGAACAACAATTAAAAAAACAAAAATTAAAAAAACCCCTAGCATATTGGAGCTGGAATGCCATTTAGAGGCCACATGGTCCAATATTTCCAGAAATGTGCCTTATGGACTATGAGTTTTACCAGGTGTGAATACAACAGCCATTCTAAGAAAAATGATTCTGAGATCAAAAAAGTTTAGGAAATACTGGATTAAACAACATTAAGTATTTCTCTTTCTAGGACCAATGAGAGTTTTCATTAGGTCATGAAGGCTTTGAATTCTCAGGAGGGAGATGGAATGTTTCCCAAATATATTTAAAGTACTATGAAATTCCTTTGCAGAGTATCTGGAAGAACAGGTCTTCTGTTGACCAGGTTTGCATAAGAAGCCATTTCCTGAGATTCAGGAAGTTCCATTCAATCCTTTAATTAGAGAACTCAGCTGAGCACATGAGCTTCCTTGGACATGAATGGAGGGTGAGGGCAAACATAAGTGCTAAGGCACTCCGTGCACTGTCATTTCCAAACCCCACCCTTGGCCAAAGCTGCCAGATGTTTATTCTACAGTCCCATGTATAGTGCTTACTTGTGTCCCAGTTGCCACCCCAAGTACTTTATAATTACTCATTGTATCAGGCCATGTTATCCAAAGAAACTTTAAAATATAAATATATATGGAAAATATTGAGAAATTGACTCGTAATTGCGGGCACTGGTAATTCTAAAATTTTCAGTATAGGCCAGGAGGCGGTAAACTTAGCCAGGAGCTGATGATGAAATCTTGAGGCAGAATTTCTCCTTCCTCAGGGAAACTACAATTTTGCTCTTAAAACCTTTCAACTGATTAGGGCAGGAGCTAGCCAGTAGCAAAGGCAGAATCTTAACACAGATAGCCTAATCAGATGGTACTCTTACCACTATGGCAGGTTACCTCTCAGAGCAGCCTGCTGACCAAAAGTCACAGGTCTCAGGGCAAGAAGTCCCCTGGTTCTCTGGTCAGGCTTTGGAGGGTTGAGGTCCAAGACCAGCCACAGTCTCAGGTTGAGGGAGCTGTAACCTACCCCCCTCTAAGACTTTGTAGTGACAGGAGATGCTCTTACAAAGGCAGCATAAGCTTGGCACCTATCTGTACCAGGCATGCTGGGCTTTATTTGCCCATGTATTTGTTTGGAAGTATCTCCAGGTTGTGTTTCCCAGGCATGTGTGGTCAAGCCCAGGGCAGTAATGGGGATGCAGACTTGCTGCCTGGTTGGCTATGGAGCTTCAATGTCCCTGTGCTTGCAGCACTACTCAGGAGCCATCCCAAAGTCTGAAACTTTAGGATATTGTCCCAATGCATACCCTACTAGGACCTCAAGCCAGGATCATGGGCTACAAATTTCCCAAATGGGCGTGCTTCAATGAAATGTCCAGGACTGCTTTCCATGCTGGCCATTGGCTTATTAACCAATGAATGACCATGCTGGCCATTCCACTGTAGGCCTAGTACCCTGATGAACACTTGAGCTCAGATGAGGCTTGGGCTTGGGGCTGATGATGGACTGTTCCTTGGGTTGGGCCTGACATGGCAACATCAAAAGAGGCCTGCCCCCTCTTTGGCCTCAGTGATCCCATCTGTATGATGAGAGGGGAAGATTAGAATGATCTTTAGTGTTCTGTCATTCTTAAAACCAGTCTTCAACAGCAGAATTTGAAGCCACTTCCTTTTCCTTCCTAGGTACTGATAGAGGCATTCCAGAAGGCTCTATTTAGGACTCTTTCTGGAGGTGGGTCTCAGGGACCTGGATATAGACAGCTAGTGGCTAAGGATTGCTTGTTTGCACTCTCACATAAAACAAACCCAAACCAAAAATCTCTAATAGGGGAAAGGGATGGCAGTATTGAGACAAATAAGACTTTGGAGGTATCAGGAACTTTAGGAGAAGCATACAGCCTCTAAGATTCTTCCCTTCATCCTTTGCTCCCTCCCTTCTTCCTTCCTTTCTCCCTTCTACTTTATTCTTTCCTTCTTTCCTTTCCTTCCTTCCTTGCTGCCTTTCACCTGACCCCAAGCACAGGTCAGCTTGAACAGCTGAATAAGGACAGCAGGCACTCTCTCTTGGCTCATTTGGGGAGGGGGCCGAACAGCAGCATTCCTCCCCTGCCTCCTCCTCACATTTAACACACATTACCCCATTATTTCAAAAGAAAAATGTCAGGATTCCAAGGCACAGTACAATTGTGTGCTAACCTTGGTGCCCCAGATCCATGGTAGCAGCTTGTCCTCAAAGCAGATGATTACAAATGGGTGTACTGCAGGCTTCAGTCTCTCTTTCCTTCTGGGTCCCAAGGTGGCTGGCTGACCCTTAGACCTCAACTCTGATTTTAAGGAATGCATGTGACACCCTGGAAGGTAGCCCTGACCAACACCAAGTTTAGAAGGAATAGCTGGTCCAGTCAAGGCATTCTGGGAAGGCACCTTTGGCTGGGCTGTCTCAGGAAGAATAGCCTAGAAGCCTGAATTACTGTTTCTGCCTTTGGCCCACTGGAATTCCACAAGAGGGCTACATGGGATGTGCACAGTTCCTTACAAATTACCAATCATATTCTTGTCTGTCCCATTCATCTATTCATGCTTACATCCACTACATATTTACCAAGTGCTGATTGCATGCCAGCATTAGAGGTGACCAAGATCCACCTCATCACTCCCCTCCTGGTGCTTGCCATCTTGCAAAGAATATAGGTAAAGAACAGAAAGTTCCAAGAGGGGTACATGTTTCAAAGTCTATGAGAGTCTACTCTAGCTCCTAAAGGGGGCAGAGAACACCATGCTCAAGACTGTATTGTTGGAACAAGGCAGGGTGAAGGCATTTGACCCCAGGTGTTCCACCTCTCAGCTCAGGCCTTTTTCTATCTCTGCTCACTGGCTTCCCCTTATCTACCCACCTGCAGCTGCTGCCAATTCAATTGTCATTCATTGTCATTTATCCAATGACCTTGGCCAATGACAAGGCCTTATACTAGTTTCCTCTTGCCAAACCAGGTAATGAAACTGAAACCCTTGTCAAGGTGGAGAGAAGGCCAGGCCATGGCAAACAGGATAGCTTATTGATCTTCCTTAGCATCCCATTCTTACTGGCATCACCAGACTCAGTCCTGGGCTCTGGATACCTGGGAGTGGGATAGGGTTAGAGGGACCTGACACAGGGCCTTTTGGGCTGGGTCTTTTGGGATGAACTTTAGAGAGGGGAGAGTGGCCTACCTTTGTGGAGGTGTGGCTTTGGTTGTGTATAGGATGTAGAGGGAACCAACGAACTTTGGGCTCCTCTATGTTCAATAAGTCTGCATTTTACAGGTAAGAAAACTGAGGCTTAGAATGAGTAGGAATGTGACTTGCCCAAAGTCACTTGGCTACTAAGTAATGAATCTGGGAGCAGACCCCATTTTATTGGACTCTAGGATCTATTTTACTCACCCCGTGCTCTATTGCTTTGGAGGGTTTTGAAGGGAAGACGACCTAGTGTTGATTGTCGTCAGTGTAAGGGAGTCTGGAAGCCATCAAAAAGTGTCAGAAAGGAGCAGAAGGGCAAGGCTGGCTAGGTGGCAGGGTGGTCTTCCAGTGCTAGCTTAGGTTGTTTCACATAGATGGACTGCCTGCAGGGTCCTCAATGGTGGCTGCCCTCTTCTCTTGCTTCACCCTTGTTGACATTCACCTTAGACATTTAAGAATGGCATTCAAATCTCCTCAGTAGCTGGTCTCACCCCCTGGTCCAGCTCTGCGCTCATCACTTGCTCAATTGTCTGCCCTGTGTGAGAAGTCTGATTCATAGTACCACTTGACAACAGAAAATCTGGAGGCACAGAGTGGAAGAGACATGCCTAAAGCCACCAGGCACCCCAGCCAAACTCTTGTGCCTCTCTGCCTCACATGGAGGTGTCTGTGCCTGTGCCTTCCTTCAGAGTGGGGGTTTGGCTCACACCAGCTGAGGATCTGGAATTTCACAGAAGATGTGAAAGTCTATGACAGCCCCCTCACACTAAAGCACCAGTTCCCTTTGCTGCCACATGGATTCCATTCTCCCAGCAGCTCACCCTGCCGTCCTTGTGCAATAGGAGCAAGAAGCCCTGCTTCCAGCCCCGTGACCAGACCCATCAGCCTCATTGGGGTGGGCTAACAGGCAGTCCCTCTACTCCTGCAACTAAGGCCCACCTTTGCTGTGAGAAACCTGTTGCTTTCAGGCCAGGAGGCCAACCCTTCCAGAAATGACACCCCTCAGTCATTACCCAGAAAATCTCAGCAGCTCTGCCATGAGATTCCAAGTCCATTCCAGACTAAATCTGGCAGGGGAGGAATCTGAGGAATTATTTAGGCTCTAAACTTCTGCCTTTTTTATTTTGGGGTCTAGGAAAGAAGGGACAGAAACTATGAAGCTGTGACAAACCCGCTATCCACCCTCAAACTCTCATTTGTCATCGTGGCCACCAGGTTTCTGGTTCAACTGAACACCTCTGGATTGCTGAAGCCCTGTGCCTGGGTCTTCAGGTTTCTCCCCTACCCTGGGGGGAGGGTCTTCTGAGTGCTCCAGCTGCCTGCCCCTAGTGGGACCTGGGGCTCCCTGTCAGGCTGGCCTCTTCCTGTCCTAGTGACTTCATCCTTAGGCTTCTCCCACAGAGGTCTCACTCTCCAAGTCCTGTCCTCGGCACTGTGGCTTCTGCCTCCCACTGGGACTCCAGGGGTGGCCAGCCTGGACAGAAGTTCACCTGGGTCATGCCCTGTGGAATCCACACACCTGCCCCAGGAGGCAATTTCTAGCTGTTGCTATTGTACAGATGAGAAAACAGTGACCCAAGGCTACACAGGGCCCAGCAGTGGTGGCACCAGGATCCAATATTCCAACTCAGGCTTGACTGACCCCAGAGCTTGAAATTATTGCCTTCTGGCTTGTTCTAAGATCCCTTGGAACTGAGATCCTGTCTGGACCCCACACAACTCAATGCCTGTCACGATGCCAAGCACAAAGCAAACATCCAGTTGACATTTCTTGAATGATGGTCTGACTAATGGAGCCACCCAGTCAGCTACACAGGGAGTAGCATTACCATTTCCAGGCCTATGCTGACCCACAGGGCATGAGGTGAGGAAGACCTATTTCAGCCAATGGGCTGTCCCTTGCTATCCCAGCACACAACCAGAAGCCCAGTGCCCGAGGCAGCAGAGGCTGGTTTGAAGAGTACTTGGTACTTTGTGTTATCAAATGGTGAGGAAAAGTGGCTTGGTGGCTTCCAGCTTTCTGAGTGAAGTAAGAAGCCCAAATGTATATCAGATCCCAAAGGAACCCCAGAACCACTGAACTCCATGTGAGACCTGGGCACTGCTGACTAAATTATGGTGGGAGGGGCAGGACTGGATGGGTGAAGAGGATCAGGAGGGGTGATTTCAGCATCTTCCAAGGAATTATACTCCTAGAAATGAGCATAAGTTACAATTATTTTCCAGATAATACAAGCCTTGAAAGACAGATTGGTGGCTTGCATGTTCATTGTACCCAAACTTTAATTAAATAGTTTAAAACAAAAATCTGTCTGGCATTCTTCTGCTAATTGACCCAGCCTGGTGAAAGAAGGCCCTGTCTGTGACTGCACTGAATGTATGTTAATAAAATTTATTTCTGCAGTCTTGCCCAGCTTCCTATTATGTATTCAAGAAATGTGTGGGCTCAGAGTCAGATATCACAAAGCACAAAGGAATCAAACCTCCAGTCTCCCTCCCCACACCCTGCCCCCTCTTGGTCTTCATTTCTGGTCTGTCTGTGGCTCTGCTGAGCTCCCTCCCTGTGTTGTCAGTGCAAATGGGAACATTTGGGGCTCTTCTCCTATCCTGCAGTGGAGATTTGGAAGTCCCTATGTCCACTGAAATTGACAGTTTGAAGGCTCACTGAGTTCCCAGGGATGCAGCTAGTAATGGGTAGGGAAATAACTGCCCAGTACACTCATTCTTCATAATCCCATTCAAGAATTAGGCAAGAATGGGAATTCTTTAATCCCATTCAAGAATTCAAGATTGTGGCCAGCAGAGTTCCTTAGCCTCATCTCCTTGGTGGCTGCAGTACCCTGAATGACGGCAGCACTTCCAGAACCTCAGACCTGGTTGCTCTCACTATTCAATGTCCATGTTCCTGGCAGGAAAGGAAGTGCCCGGAGCCTTGGCTCCCTGGCAGCAGGACAGGGCTTGTGGCATGGCCTTTCTTATGTCACTTGGGGCAGGGGTTAACCCTGACTTTGAGATCCAGGTCTGTCACTACCTTGCTGAGAGACTCTGGTCAGGTCCTGTCCCTCTGAGACTTAGTATCCCCATCAACCCAGGGAGCAGCATTTGTATTTGGGCCTGTGATCACTCCAATATTTATGGAGCTGCACACCTCCTGGCCAGGGTGGGAGGGCACGGAAGGTGCCCACCCTCACCCATAGCATAGATTGCCTCTGTGTCCTGTGCTGCCAGCGGGGTGGGCTGGCTTTGATGGAGAGAGAAACCACAGCACAGTGTTTCCTGACCAGCCCTGCCTCTAATGGCTTGATCTCATCAAGGGTTTCTAACCAGTGGGAGGGCCTGGCCAGAGAATTGTGTCCTCCTGGGCATGGTCCCTGGGTCTTCATGGGACAACAGTAGGTACTCTTTCAATAACTCAATAAGTGGACACTGAGCAAGACAAAGCAAACCAGCACCAGATCCTGCCTCAGTAGCTGTGGAGACAGAAACGTCTAAATTACCACTTGGCAAGTGCTATAAGAATGATGCATGCAAAGCACTGTGGGAACTCAGTCAAGGGAGTGACTCAACCTTCTGGGGTATAAACTGCTAGGCAAGAAAGGCTTCCTGGGGAGGGGGCATAGGACTGAACTTTATAGGAAAAATAGGCATTTAGCAGAAGGAGAAGTGAAGAGAATGATGACTATGGAAAATGAAAGGGCATGAACACTCTCAGTGGGCTCTGGGATACCTTGCCTTGTCCGTGTCCATATCATACAAAAGGGGTGATTGTAGAGTTGTGATTGGGGCTGGACAAGTGCAGAGCTCCAGATGCCTGTCTGGAGAAGGCAAGAGGAAATCTCACCCAGGAAATCTGGAGGGGTCAGCAAGGGCAGCAACTTGGTAGATCTGCCAACCTTCTGGCACACACACATGCACACATGTGCACACGTGCAGACTCATGCACCTTTATGCAAACACTTGGGCGCACGTGTACACAGGCACACGTGCATACACATTAGTGCACATGCAGGCACACACAGGCACCCATGACACATGGGCACTGTTATGCATTGAATTTTTGTGTCCTGACCCCAATTTCATATGCTGAAAACTTTAAACCCCAATATGATAGCATTAAGAGATGGGGTCTTTGAGAGGTGATTAAGTTTAGATGAGGTTATGATAGAGGGATCCTCATGAAAGGATTAATCCCCTTATAAGCAGAGGAAAAGAGACCAGAGTGCTCTTTCTCTGCTATGTAAGGACACTGTGAGAAGGCATCTGTATGTAAGCCAGAAAGAATGGTGAAGTCCAAGAACCAAAGGTGCTGCCACCTATCTTGCACTTTTGGCCTCCGTAACTGAGACATAAATGTCTATTTTGTTATAGCATCCCCAGCTGACTAACACAAGCATACATGAAGATACATATATGCATGGGCACAGATGCATGCACATGATTATATGTACATACAGGGGCACACACATTGACATTACCTACAGATGGGCAGGAACACACATCCACCTGTATACCCAGAGAATCATTTATTCCTCTACGCATAGATACATGTGTTCAAATTCACAAATGTGCTCATTAGCATGCCTACACACAAATGCACGTGTTCACTGATGTGTGAATACAGAATATGCACATTGATCCCCCTTTCCACAGTACCCCAGAACTCTCTGCTTTGGGGTATATAGTAAAAAGCCTCTACTCAGTAAACAAAAGCCAAGTCTGGAATAGACCCTCACTGTCCAGTTCATTCCATAGGCTGAGACTTTGAGTGGCACTTTCAGAAAGGCATGGAAAATTTCATCCCAGGACTCCTAGATAGGACAGCTGTCCCCATTGGAGATGGATGGAAATACATTCTTTTACCTCTGCTTGCACTTCCCCACCCCTACTGCCACCTGCCCTGGAGTGCCTGAAAGGTGGCACATGGTGGGGACAGAGGAGGCAGTGACTGAAATTCTGAGATGAAGAAAGGAAAGGCAGCCTGGAGTTTGGCACTTAGGAGGGGCATGAGGCCTCTGTGTGTATGTGTGTGTCAGTATATATGAGTTGTGTGTGTGTATATATATGATTATGTGTGAATATCCATGTGTGTTCATGTGTGCATATGTGGGAGTATGTGTATGAACTGTAGTAGCAGCCCTTGTTTGGCCCCCTTGGAAATGCTGAGTCACTACCACCTGCCACCTGGATCTATGCTAATGTGGGTATGACAAGATGGGTGTGAGCAGTCCAGGAGGGTGATAAAGATGTCCTGGGGCCTCAAAACCTATTAGAGGGGTTGGAGGTCGGGGCATAGTCAGCAAGTGTGCCCTTTACCATCTCTGAGGAGTATGTCTGGTAATTGCCCAAGGGGACTTGTGGACTGCCCTTGAGAAGGCCTTACCTCTTCAGAAAAGGCACTCAGGGCATCCTGCCAGAGAGCCTCTTCCACCTCCTAGAACCCCTAAGCCTCCATTCCTGGAAGAAAGGGTAACAAAGGAGAAGGACCAAAGCTATTCACTTGCCTGTTGTTGTCCTGGCTTTAGCCCTATGACACCCAGTTCAGACTTCTGACCTACAGAAGAGTAAGAGCATAAATGCATGATGTCTTAAGCCACCAAGGTGGTGATGGTTACAGCAGCCAAGGCAAACTGATACAGAAAGGAGTTGGCATTTAAGCCCTCACCGCATGTTAGATAGGCACTGTATTCCAGGATTCTTGCTGACTGTCTCATTTGATGCACATAGCAGTCCCTGTGTGTATGTGCGGGAAGCTACTACTCTAATGCCCATTTTACAGATGGATTTCATGGGGGAATAGCTTACCCACGTGCACAGTGTGCTACAGATGTGGTAGCACAAAAATTTGTCTTGGGGCTGCTGAGCTCTGAGTCTTCTTCTCTCCAACTGTTGCTAGGGGGAAGGAAGCATCAGGACTGGAAGCTAGATTCATAAGCAGTCATTCTAGCAGCAGAGAAGAAAGGGGCTGTTCTCGATCAGACTGGGCTTGCTTTCTATCACTGACTCCTCCAGAGGTTGGGGGCTGGGCACCAGGGTCCTCCCGTAGCTTCTGGTCCCAGCAGTGATGCCCTTTCCTGCACCTAGGACTTGGCATTGATCCCTAGCTTTTGCCAAAATGCTTCCTGGAATAGAGAGCTAACAAACTATGAGGCAGCCACTGCTATGGTTGAGCAGCCTCCTTCTGCCTCATTATACCCCTTGAAACCAAGGGAGTCTTGAACATCAATGCTCTGATGCTCCTGGCAGATACTGGACACTGAGACTCACAGAGGAACAGGGTCACCCAATTTGGTCAATATCAGATTGTGATAGAGGCAGAGGCTCCTGATTGCTGGCCACTCACACTTTCTGGTGGGCAAGACCAAGGTCCTGATTTATGGGCCAAAAAGACCTGATTCAATAGCACATAAAAGCAATGCCCAGTTAGCCCACTGCCACGGTGGGCTGGTATAGCAAAGTGAGTTTCTTCACCTGCCCTTATAAACCCTGTTTGAATAACACAAAAAAGTGTTGACATTCATCCAGGAGGACTCACTTCCAAGCTGCTTGGATTGGCAATAATTATTGTCCAGCCTGTGGGAAGGGTAGGGACTGAGAGGCAGTCCAGCTCACATAGCTCCCCTTGTCATATTCACCTGCTACCTCACGGAGAAAACAGCCAGAGCAGAGGAGAGAGATGTACATACTTCCATCTCACTAGACTTGAGTCCGGGGTCGGGGGGTATTGCGGAACAGACCTTCCCACATTTATGTTCTGCTCTTTCTTCTTGATGCCAGGACCCTCTTTTTGTGCAATGTGAGAGAACATGGACTCACACCATTTAGGACAGGAACATAAGAAGTTGGGAGCCTCTTTTTTGGGCTCTCGCTCATTAGGAACTCCATAGGCTGTCCAACAGATTCTAATTGCACAAGAGCCATAGCATTGGAGAACATAATTTCATCCCCATCTTCCACCCAAGGTCCTAGCTCCATCCTTGGAATTCTCTGAGCAACACCAGACTAGAGGACCCCAGACAGTCATATTGGAGAGTCCTGTTCCCAGGGCAAACTCACCATCTAGTGGATGATAGACAGGAGATCTAACCCCCCCCCCCAGGGGCACAAGACTCCAAGAATCATGAGTTAGGGCCTTAAGGAATTCTATCATCACCCAAAACTCTGGGAGGCAGATTTTGTTATCTCATTTTACAAATGAAGGCAGTTAGACCGAGACAGGTTAAGCAGCTTGCCCACTGTTGCCAGTTGCAAAGGAGCTGGAACCTAAAGGGAGTGTATCAAGACCAGTGCTAAGCCATATGCTGGACAGGTCATGAGTTTCCAAGGTCCCACTGACTTTGAACCACATGTTGGGATTTTTCATTGACTTGCATGATCATTGGGAAACCACTGTATCTTCATTTCTGATAGATCATCAATGTATTAATGATCTGTAAACATAGTCTTAAATGTACCTAAGACCTATTTATGTTTTTAATTATTTTAATTAATTAAAATGTTTAATTTAAACATTTTAATAATGTTTTTAATTATTCTAATACAGTGGTTCTCAAAGTGTGGTTAAAAAAAAACTAGCAGTATTAGTATCATCTAGAGCTTCTTAGAAATACAAAACCTTGGGTCTCCCACCTCCCCTCAGACCCATTGAAGCCAGATTCTGAGAATAGGGCCCAGCCAAGACTAGCTGTGTAGTTTGTGGAGCTCAGGGCTAAATAAAAAGGTGGAGTCCCTTTTTCAAATATTTAAAAAATTTCAGGACACCTAGAAGAGCATTAAACTAAATGTGGGGTCCTTTTGAACATGAAGTCTTGTGCAACTGCATACCCACGAACCTGGCCTTGGCTGATAGAAGCATCTTCTTAATCTCTGCCCCTATGTCCATATCGTATTCTCCCATATGTGTGTGTGTCTCCAAATGTGCCCTTTACATAAGGATATCAATCATATTGATTTATGGGCCCACCCTACTCTAACTTGACTTCATTTTAAGTAACTATATCTACAACAACTCTATTTCTAAATAAGGTCACGCTTCTAGGTACTGGGGGTTAGAACTTTAACATATATTTTGAGGGGATAAAATTCAATCCCTAACAATGGTGTGATAGCCCACACAGGGAGCCCTACCTAGGGCTGTGTGCCTCCAAGGAATCAGCAGGATGGAGGTAAGGACCCTCCTTCAAAACACAGCCCCAGAAACACTTGAGACAATATGGGTAGAAAGAACTATGGTCCTGTCTGGAAGTGGATGTGTACTGGAGCTTGTCTCAAGCCACAGCGCCCTAGGCCAGGATCCTAAGGCCAATATAAGTCCCCACAGATTTGAGCCCATTCAGCTCACCTCTCATCTTTCAGAGAGGAAACTGAGGCCCATAGAAGACAAAGGGTTGTCCATGGTCACAGAAAAAGAAGTGGAAGTTAGTCATAAGACTAGGTACTCTGGACTCTCATGCCTGCTCCATGACTATCTCCTTCCTGTTCCCTTTTAGCAGAATATCTCAGAGACATGAGGTCCAACAGAGACCCAGACGGAAGAGGGACTCACTCATGACCAACCAGCAAATCAGTGATAGGGCCAGAATGTAATCAAGGTCTCTTGGCTCAATGTTCTTTCTGCCCCTCCTTGCCCCCTGCAGGTGATGTCCACACATTTTCCATGACATATTCCATGTGCACCATGTTAGTAGAGGTGTCACACCAAGATGTCCTGATGAAAATACATTTCAGAAATTCTAAGTTCTTCAAAGTTAAACTGCAGGACTTCTCAGGGCCTTTTATGTGCTTAGTACATTGGGATTCTCCAGGATGGGAACAGCATATATAGAGTTTTCCATTTGCTTTGACCTCAGAGGTTCTTTATCTATGGAACCCTTGTTGACTTTTCTCTAGACCCTTGGGATGGACTTCTGAAGGCTGTGGGAGCCTCAAGGTCTCTCTGCAGTACAGCAAACAGAATAGTGTGGGCCTCAGAAGGATCCTGCTAAAATGATGTGTGGAATAAACTAGGTGGGGCTTGCTTCTGTGGACTCAGGAACTGAAACTATCTCTGGCCTCCATAGAATTATTTAAACCTTAACTTGACAGTACTCCTTAATAAAGCTCTATTTTTTTCTGTGCTAAAATTTTAAATTTTATAGACACATTTCCCTCTCCACAGAAACATCTGGTCTTTTCTACTCTCACCCATGTCTACACAGCACTTAACAGCACCTTTCATCCTTCAGCCTGCAGCCAAGAAAAATTGGCCCACTCCTTGTGTCAATGTCCATCCTCATGACAGAACTCACTGTTTCCAGAGGGAGCCTGAGATGTTCCACCAAGAAAGTAAGGGGATCTTGATTGGAACTGTAAGTACTCCATGGAAGGGCTATGGCGACATCCACGTTGACTCCTTTGGGAAGAGCCAGGTCTCACCTTGCCTCCATACCTACAGCCTGTTCCACATGGCCAGGATTGGCATGAGTGGAGAGATAGATGATCTTTGGTGCTAGCGTCTTTGCAAAGAGGGGCTGATTGTCAGGAAAGGGAAAGGGTCTTCCAAGAAATCAATGACAGGGCTTCACCATTGGGTCCAATTTGGAGGATTTCAGTGTACATAACAGAAATGCATGGAAATGAAATGTCTGTTCTGATATCACTTATTTACCAAGCTGAGGAAATAGATGTTTAGCAAAAGAATTTTGCTGGATCCCAAACTTGGAAAACCCAGATTGATGTGGGCAATGAGCTCTAGAGACCCAAGGCAGAGAAATGCAATTTAGGAATTCAGATGAGGGGCTGAGTTTAACATATAAGAAAGTTCATGCTTCTGCTCTGGGTTCACAGTAGATTGAACTAAGCACTCTGAAACATTCCAGCTTGGAGCCAGCAGGCATGGACTGGGGTCCATGTGCCCATGTGTCTCATTGTCTACAGAAGCCTTCATGGTCAGCATTTAAGTCCTTTTATAGAGAGCAGACAGAGGCAAGGGAGGTGAAAGATTTGGTCCAAAGCCACACAACTAATTTGTGGCAGAGCCACACAAAGCTCTTAGAAACACTGGTTGTCAGAGGTAGAGGAGCCTCTGATGTAGCATCCTTGGCTGGCAGGAGAAGGAGAAAGAGCTAGCAGGGGCTGTGGATACCACCCAACAACCCAGGCTCTGCTCTTACTCTCTATGCCCAAGGAAAAGGATAGAAGTCAAGTGGGCAGGAAGCCCTTGCTATCAACATTCAGGTTGTTTGTCATTGAAGGAAGTATGTTCTCTGTTCTTGCTTCAGAAGACTTTAGGAACCTGAAGCAAGTTGGTTAGTGCAAGGACTTCCTGTTCTCTGCTGGGCCAGCTGGATATTGCTGACTCAGGGATCAGGAGAGGATGGCCAGGTCCATCTGACCTCCCAGTGCATGATGGAAGGTGTGTTCTGAATTTGGCAGAATATCCTATTTTACTTATGAAGCACCAAACCAAAAGAAGATGAGAGGTCTTACATGTGGATGTCCTGGCAAGCTTGAAAGTAAGAAATGCCTCAGCCACAACATTTTCTATCTCTATCTTTAGATGGGAGAGTTATACCATTGTCAGTCATACTATTAAGTATACAAATTGCCAGGCTGATATGGGGTGGAGTAGGGTAGGGGAGGACTTGCTTGGGTGAGAACCCCACCTTCCAGCTCCTCAGGAATTGGGTGCCTGGCTGCAGACACAATGACTCCAGGGCTAAGAGGCAGGACGTCAAGAGACAAGAGAAGCCAGCTTCTTGCTTCAGCCAAACTGACAATGGTTGGAAACAGGATGCCATTACTATATCTCCAAGATGATCACTGCAGATACAAGTTTGGGAAGATTGATGGTCATGGAAGTGGTTTTCCTAAAACCCATTGGAGAAGTCTGCTCCCAAGTGGGAGCTGGGCTTCAGGCTTTGGAAGCTACCAAGGCTCTTGAGGGACTGCTTAGGAGAAAATCCCATGAAAGTCCTTTGTTCTCTGGAGGCTGGGTTCACGACTGCCCTTTCTGAAGGACTCACCCAATATCACCAGCAGTGACTGCCTCAACCTGCTTCTGGGCCAGAATCCTGCTTGTGGTGAAGAATCAGTCAGGGGGTGACAATATTTGAAACCTCAGCACCTGGAGGAAAATGGCATTCATTTTGCTGCACCGTCCTGAACATGATTTAGTTGTTGATCTAAAAATTAAGAGAAAAAAATGGAAAATAAAAATTGAGAGAGAGAGAGAGAGAGAGAGAGAGAGAGAGAGAGAGAGCTATTCTACAGATAAAACACAAAACTTGGGAGGAAGGGAAGTGGACAGAAAAGCTCCCCAGAGCATTTTTGGCTATTAAGAAAGTATTGCTGAAGCCATCCCTGACCACACAGAGGGAAGTCTAGTACCTAGTAGAGGACACCAGACTGGCATCAACAGTCTGGATGCTTGTTCCTGCTCTGTCACTTGCTAGCTCTGTGACTGCAGGCTAGTCACTACCTCTCTCTGAACCTCAGTGGCCTAAACTAAAAAATGAGGACAATGAACATTCTCATCCCATAGAACTGTTGTAAGGATCAAATTAACTAATGGTAGTAAAAATGCTTTGAAAAGTGTGAGGGTAGACAAGAGAGTGCTGCATGGAAAAATGTGCAAAACACAGAGATCCAAAGACATGTTCTTTCTCAACACCCCCCAAGCCCCGCACAGACCGCCCCATATTCTACCCTTCCTTGACCTAGTGAAATCTTTTCTTTCAGGTCTCAGCTTAAGGTTGGGCCCTTGGGGAAGCCTTTTCTAACTCCTTGGTTGATCTGAGCCCATTTGGCCCCTTCTATTTATCCTACAGAGTGCTTACCTCTATTGTGTGATTACTTTCCTCACTAGAGTTTAAACTCTATGGTCAGAAGCTCTTTCTTCTGTGCTGTTGAATACCTAGCATCAAGTTAGGGGTCTGGCATAGAGCTGGTACTTGATGAAGAATGAATGAATGAATGAATGAATGAATGGCTCGGCTATTCTCGGCTAATCAACTTCCTTGAAGTGCATTTTCTTTTTCTGCTAAGTGAGAATGAAGATGTTGATGTTGATGGTACTACAAGTAATAATGACAGCTCATTTGGAGACTTTTGTGCAGATGATCTCATGTAGTTCTTGCAACCGTCTTTTTCTCACCCTCACTTTACAAATTTGGAAACAAATGATTAGCAAAGTCAGGCAAATCTTGTCTAGATCACATGGCCTGTAAGGGATAGATCCAGTAATTGAACCCAGATCAACCTTACACTAGAAACATGGCCTCACTATACATTCACATTGCTAGTTGTGGTACAATAATGTGCTCAGAACACTTTCTAGAGTTTTATAGAAAGTGGTAGAGGAAATTATAAGGTGTGGGAAAGGTGGTGGTGATTGTGGTGATGGTGGTGGAAATGCAGGTGGAGGAGGTAGATGTGGTGATGGTGGAGGTACAAGTACTGATAGGAGATGAAAGTGGTGGCATTGGTAGTGGTGGAGGTAAGGGACATGATAGAAGTGGTAGTGATGGTAGTGGATGTGTTAGAGTTGATAGTGGTTGTGTTAATAGTGGAGGTGATGGAAATGGTGGTGGTAATGGAGGAGATAGTAGTGGTGATGAAGATGGAAATAGAGACATATATGACATTGGAGGTGGTAGAGGTGGTAGTGGTAGAGGTGGTGGAGGTGATGAAGATGATGGTTGTAACGGTGGAAGTGAAAGTGGAGATGGTGATGTAAGAGGAGGTAGTAGAATTTGTGATGATGATAAAAATGTTCTTGCCCAGTCTCTAAGTAATCTCTGTCCCTCAAGGTCAAAGGGTTGAGGTTACTCAGGGAGAAGGCAGGAGGAAGGGAAAAATTAGTGAGAGGAAAGGAAAGAGAATGAATTTTGAGTCACACTGTATAAATCTTAGATAGAATAGGGGTGGTATTTGGCACTGATGATCACCCTGGGCTGAGGAACACATGCTAACATAAGGGTTCAAGCTCTACCATGGGTCTCATCTGCCACTGGCCTGTTTCTCCTAAAAATCTATCCTGGACAGACAGAAGAAGTTGGGGCAGTAGAGGGCTAAGCCCAGACACTTCTCTGAGCCCAGCTAATTGGTGCATCAACATAGAAGTTATCAAGGTATATTAGCTGTTGTCCTTCAAGAAGCAGAGGCAAAATAGGATTACTATGCTAGGATTTTATTAGTGGAAACATTTTTTAGAGAAAATGGGTTGGGGGCTGGAGAACTCTGAAGATCTGTTAGATAACAGTGCAAGTCTAACCCCATGTGAAGGAGAGAGGGAAGGAAGGTTCTGTGGGAACATCTAGCAGGGGTGTCAAACTCATTTTCACTAGGGGTCACATTAACTTTGTGGTTGCCTTTGAGGGGCCAAAATAATTTTAGGACTGTATAAATGTAACTATTCCTTAGCTGCTAAAGAGTTGAAATTACATTAGGCCCTTTGAAGGTAACCTCAAAGCTGATGTGGCCCCTGGTGAAAATGAGTTTGATACCCCTGATCTAGACTATCACGCAGTATCAGGAAGTCTTAGCAAGGCGATCAGGGAGCCCTCAAGCAGAAGTTGAACAGAAGAGGAGATCAGTGTCCCCCCAAAATGGTCCTAACAATGTCAGCTCAGTCATTACTGAGAACAGCCCACAGCCTTGGCACAAACACAGCAATGGATTTCAGAGGGCAGAACCAGGGCCCCAGGTCAAGGATGCCCTTGCAGCGGGGGCTTGTGAGGTGCAATCTCATGGCTGCCACATATTCCCTTTGTGCTCACCTCTCTCCCTGAACTTTCAGGTGGCTCTAGCCTAGCAAAGTCACTATGTGAGCATTTACCTTCTGGGTTGACTGAGAATTCCATGTCTTAGCCTGGTGTTTGGCGTGATTCCTTGTAAAACCAGCTCAGAGGTGTGATGTGTGTCAGGTTTTGCTTTCTGTTTCAGCACATTGAATAGGGCAGCCTTTTGCAACATACAGACTATCTCAACTCCACAGAAATGTCTATTTCTTCATGTACTATTAGAGATCCTTTTTTAACATAATCCTCTAGTAAAGAAACCCCCACTTTCTTACAAGGGCAAGGACAGAGGACAAGATCACTACCTTTACTTGCATATCAGTACCAAGTCCTAACTTTTTTTGCCTTGTCACTGGAATAAAGGGCACCTCCAGTGCTTTTCCTCTAATCTGACTCCTTTTCACATCTTTAGATTCACTCTGGTACCAGCCTTTTTTGGACCATCTCCAGAGCATTGAGAGAGAGAGAGATGATAGCAAGAGATAGAGATAGAGAGAGAGATAGAGATGATAGAGGGATAGAGATAGAGATTATGAGAGACAGAGCATGCCTGTGTAAAGGTGAGTCTCATGTGAGCTGGTAAGAGCATGTCTTAGTGTGAAAAAGATGTGGTGATAGAAAGAAGTGAGAAGGAGAAAAGAAAAATGTGTGTTTGGTTGTGGTGGGGAGAACAGATGGGGAGAACAATCCAGTTGTTATTCATACTCCCCCAGAGGGAAGCTACACTCTCAAGAGAAAGGAATGGAGGGCAAAGGAAATGCAGGAAGATGCAGGAGGGACCTAGGTCAGGGTAGAACTGAGCCTATATGTTTCCTTTGTGATAGAAGGCCAGTTAGACTAGGTTAATACATTTGTGATTACCATATGTCCATTGAAAGCTTGGGCCCAACATCAGGCTCCCATACTTACCAGAAGCACTGGAGTCCTAAGGCCTCAGTCTATGAACCACATCTATGCTTTGCCTTTTACTCTGGGCACTGCCCAGTACAGAAGACTCTTTTAGAACCCTTCCTGTAATTATAGTGACTCACCTAAGTCCTTCACTGTGACTGGGTCACAGTGTCCAGATATTTATTTGTTCAAACGTTATTTGGATGTTTTTATGAGAGTGTTTTTTGTATGAAAAATTGTTTATATCAGTGGACTTTAAGTAAAAAGGATTATCCCTATAACATAGATGGGTACCACCCAATTGATTGAAGGCCTGAATAGAACAAACTGGCCTCCCCTGAACAAGAATGCATTCTGCCAGCAAACAGCTTTTCAACTTGAACAGCAAACATCAACTCTTCCTGGAGTCTCCAGACTGACAGCGCACCCCAATGATTTTGGATGTGCCAGCATCCAAAATTGCATGAGCCAGTTCCTTAAAATAAATCACTCATATTTATATGTATAATCCCTATTGGTTCTGTTTCTCTGGAGAACTGTGACTAATACAGTAGGCAATCCCAAGAAGCAGGTGTGAGTGGGCAGGGAGCCTGAGACAGGAAAGGGGGAGGTCAATATCAGAACAAATTATGAGGGGCTTCCTGCGGGCAATGGCACCTTGATTCTACCAGGGTATCTGGAAAATGCCTTGCAAACTTCCCATAGTTGTCTGTTCACATGAAGGGTGGGGGGTAAAATATTTATCCATCAGTTCTTGGACCCATCAGCTAAGGGGTACTCCTAAAATCATTAACAATCCTGTACTTCCGGTTTTTGCTTTCAGGCCGGTTGGGAGGATGCCCACTGCTTAGAGAAAGGTTTTGGGGCTAACAGTGGAAATACATGAAGCCCAATATCCAGATGGAGATATTGTCAGAGCTTCCACGAAAGTGTCCACTGCATTGTGACTGAAACCAGAGAGGAAACAATGTGAGGCACCACATGTGTTTACTATTGTACCACATATATTGTCCTACATCATTAAAAAATATTTTAAATCATTACTATGTATGGATGCATGGTGCGCCATTGTATGGATATGTCAGTTAGATTGTTTCTATTATTCATCTTATAAGCTTTGATGAACACCCTTTATATTAGTCTGCGAGGGCTGCCATAACAAAATACCATAGACTTTTTGGATTAAACACAGAAATGTATTGTCTCACAGTTCTGGAGGTCAAAAGTTCAAGATCAAGGTGCTGTCAGATTTGTTTTTTTTTTTCCTGAGGGCTCTCTCCTTGCCTTACAGATGGCCATCTTCTTCCTGTGTCCTCACATGGTCTTTTCTCTTTGTGTGTATGCCCCTGGTGTCTGTCTCTCTTCTTTCTCATAAAAACACTAGTCATATTGAATTTGGGGCCTACCCTAAGGGTCTCATTTTATCTCCAAATACAGTCACATTCTGAGGTACTGGGGGTTAGGACTTCAACACAGGATTTGGAAGGAGGACATAATGAGCTCATTAAACAACTGAGTACACATTGTTGTATATTAGATTATTTCCCCATCAGACTTCAACCGGTTGTTTCTGTTTCTCCCACTGGATTGTAATCTATCTCAGAACAGAAGCTAGTGTGATTTAATCCAGTCTCTTCAGGCCCCAGCAATGAGCTGATGTTGCATATCTTTATGGACATTAGCAATATTACCACTGACTGCCACTGATGTTGATTGAGCAATTGCCACATAAAGACTCTTCATGTATTTTTTCTTTTTGACTAAAACAGTGAACTTTATCTATCCATAATTAGTTGGTAGACTGTTGGCATTGACAGTATGTTTCTTCCTTTACCCTCCCTCATTTTTAACAATTATCTTAACTATTTTTCCACATACATTGAGAACATCAAAGAGTGTTGTGATTTTTATAGAAACCACCAACATAATTCAAAAAATTCAAAAGGAGGCAAGTCTGTTGTATTTACCTGAATTTTTACTCTTCTTTTTTTTTCTTCCAAGATTCCTTCTTCTATTGTTTTCTTCCTATTTATAGAACCTCTTTTCATCATTCTTTCAAGGTAGGTCTGCTGGTGATAAATTCTCTTAACTTTCCTTCAGAAAGATATTTATTCTGGATTTAAAATTCTGAACTGACAGTTCTTAAAAAATGTTGTGTCACCTCTTTCTGGCCTCTGTGGTTTCTGATAAGAAACCTGCTACCATTCAAATTGTTTTGTTCCTATAAGGAAGGTATCATTTTTCCTAACTCCATTCAAGATTCTCCCTTTGTCTTTATTTTTCAGGATTGTGATGTGTCTTGGTATGTATTTATTTGAATTATCCTGTTTGGGGTTCACTCAGCTTCTTAAATATATAAATTTATACTTTTTGATAAATTTGGAAATTTTCAGTCATTATTTCTTTAAATTCATTTTAGAATCACGCTCCTTTTTTTTTTGCTCTCTTGGGGTATTAATGACATAATTTTTTAAAAAGATTGTATTTATTTATTTTTAGACAGAGGGGAAGGGAGGGAGAAAGAGAAGGAGAGAAACAGCAATGTGTGGTTGTCTCTCATGTGCCCCCTACTGGGGACCTGTCCCACAACCCAGGCATATGCCTTGACTGGGAATTGAACCTGCAACCCTTTGGTTCACAGGCTGGTGCTCAATCCACTGAGCTATACCAGCCAGGGCAATGACATAAATTTTTAATAATCTTTCATTATAGTGATCTTTCTTTATAGTCTCACAGGTCCTTGAGTCTCTGTTCATTTTTTTCTAGTCAATCTTCTCTGTTGTTCATACTAAGTAAATTCTATTGTTCCGTCTTCAAGTTCTCTGATAATCTCCTATCATCTCCAATCTAGCATTGAGTCCATCCAGAGAGATGTTCATCTCAGTTACTGCATTTTTCAGATAAAGTTTTTATTTAGTTTTTAAATATGTTTTATTTCTTTGCTAAGATTTTTAAAATATTTTTTAAGGATTTTATTTATTTTAGAGAGATGGGGAAGGGTGGGAGAAAGAGATGGAGTGAAACATCAATGTATGGTTGCCTCTAGCACACCCCATACTGGGGATATGGCCTGCAACCCAGGCATGTGCCCTGACTGGAAATGAAACTAGTGATGCTTCGGTTCACAGGCCTGCGCTCAATCCACTGAGCTATACCAGCCAGGGCCAAGAATTTTATATTTTTGTTTCAAGCACGTTTACAATTGATTGCCAAAATTCTTCAAAATTCTTGTCAGATAATTCCATCATATGATTTTCTCCAGTGTTTGTGTCTATTGATTGTCTTTTCTCATTTAAATTATTATTTTCCTGGTTCTTGGTATGATAAGTGATTTTGATTGTATTCTGGACATTTTAGGTATTGTATTAGGAGGCTCTGGATTTTATTTAAATCCTCTGTTATAGCAGGCCTTATCCAACACTCCTTGGTGGGTGAAGGGGATGCTTCCATATTACTGATAGGTGGGATTGTAAGTCCAAGTTCTTCACTGAATTTCCTTTGACATTCTAGATGAGGGTGGAGAAAGGGACACCTTGTTACTGCTGGGTGGGAGTATGAGTTCAGGTTCTCCCTTAGGCCTCCCTGGCTGAACGGGGGAAGGATACCTCTTTCTGCTCTCCATGTGGCCTCCATGACATGGGTAGAAGCCTCCTTAGTGTTGGGAAGAATGAAGATCCCAGTTCCTTACCTGAAGAGGAGGTATCAAGTGCCTTGTTATAGGCATTCAACTCAGGCCTTGCTGATCAGGAGGGCGTGAGAGTCACAGATTTTTTCTCCGCTGTTCGTTTGGAGTGGAGCAGTTATTTTCTGTTGGGGCTTTTTTAAAAAACATACACTCAGGTACTAATGTTATCTCCACTTTACCTAGAACCCAGGCTTCTTAACTCCTGATGCACAGTAGACTCAATGATATGAGACACATCTCCATATGTTTCACATTTTCTTGATTGCCAATTAAACTCTGACAAGACATAGCAATAAGATTTCAGCTTGTCATCAGCGGAGAAGAGAGGTGGGAAATAACTAGTGGACTTCTTGTCAAAGAATGGGTTCGGGGTGGGCAGCAGGTGTTTCAAATCAGGGAGGTTTTCCCCAGGTTTCTGGTACTAGTTTGGAGTTAGTAATTGCTCTGCTTTCCCATTCCCTCTGAAGGCAAGGAATTAGAACCTCTCTCCTGTCCACCTTTGTGGACAGTGTGGCTCTTATCTGCATTTCTGAGGAGAGAGTTCTGGTTCATAAGCTGGAAGGACAGAGATGGGCAGGCCATGGCAGCATCAAGTTGAAACCAAACCAAAGCACTATAGGGATTTCCAAGGACCAGATGTGTGGCAACAATCCTGGGCCCTTCCCTTGCTCCTTGATCACACTGGTGGGCATGGTGGGAAATGGACAGGGCTCACCTATAACATTCACTGCCTCTTTAAGTTCTTGGAAGCATTTGCCCATGTCTTATCTCATTAAAATCTCAACATCTGTTACTCTTATTAGTCCCAATTTAGGCAGTAATAGGTCCAGAGAAGTGAAGTGACTGGCTAAAAGTTTACAGCTCCTAAATGATTGTGAATCTTGCTCCCCATGATTGAGAAGTCCCTCAGGTGGAGGGCACTCTATCAGATTTAGCTGAATCACTAGCATCTGGTTCAGCTCCTGGCACACAGGTGAAGGAGAATTTTCTTAACTGTTTCCCTCCTACCCCGGCTCAGTTGTGGATGAGGTTAATGTTAGGGCTGGCACCCACTAGGCAGTCTCAAATCTCACTCATGTGCACAAAGCCAGGCCTGGGGTGTGGGTAGAAGGCAAATATAAGGGAATGCCCACTATAATCAGCCCATTTGACTTTGGGGCCAGTTGACATCTGGCTTTATATTGCAGAGGGCCCAGGGATGAAGGGTCCAAGGCTTAGTATTAGACAAAAGGGACATGGTGGCATAGCAGTGCAGGTCCAAAGACATTGAGAGTAGTCTTTCTTCCTCCTTCCTAGTGTTTAGGAAATGTGCTTGTCCATGGGTCCTTAGTGGCAACCCTCTCTTCATACTCTACCCGATGCCCTTCAAGTGGGGCCAAACTGGTGACTTCATGCTATTTACAAGGGTTCAAGTACAGAGCTGAGCAGACATACCACGTGGTACATTTTTTTCAACCAAGCCAAGATTCTACATGTGCTGTTAAATAGAAATATTGCTATTGGATAAGATTCGTAGTAAATTACTGCTTAGCCTGCTCAGGAAACTGCTCAGGAGACTGGAGGAAGAGGATTCATCTGGCTCTTCTACAATGAGGTTCTTGGTAGCATCTAGTGAACCCAGCAAATTGTGCATGGCCATATACACATGTGTATGTGGGTGCACACACACACACATGAAGCAATTCTTTGATATTTTTGCTTGTGACAAGGCAGAGGGGATTTATTTTGCAGCATTGAAGAATGGCTCTGTAGTGATGGGGCTCATGGTGGCTTTGGTATGATGAGTTCTACAGTGCTGAGAGAATTAGCCACCTTCATTGAGTGGCCATTGCGGGTTGTTTTGAGTGGAGCAGGCCCTGGCAATGTTCTTCCTGATGACCAAAGCCTGCTAATCTGGTCTGAAGCCCCAGAGAAGACAGAGCCCTCATTCTCTCCTTGTGTTCCAGTTGTTTGGGCCTGAACTCTAGAAAAAGGGCCCAGGAGGTTCTGGGGGCTAACCAGGCCATCAGGTCAGCATACAAGACTGAGACTATCCTCACACCTGGCTTACCCTGAAGCTCTGAGTTTGTCACTTGACAGGTTGGGATAAACTGGCCAGACCTATAGGCTTGTGGGTTCACGGAGCCCCTCACTCTGAAAGCCTGTATGATGAGAAGCCTAGGGTGGAGGGGAACTGGCCCTGTGATGACAGTAGGACCCTAATGACCCAAGCCTGTGTCATTTCCATGTCTGTTTGTCTTTTCAATGTAGTGCCACTGTGTCCTGGGAGAGGTCTCCCCAGAGACATTATATGTGACCAAAATTCAGAACTGTTACTTTCTAAACCCTTAGACACTTTTAGATTTGGTGGCAAGGTATACTTATAAAAAAAGAAAGTCTTATACTTATGAATCAAGTCATCTTTATGTTTTTTAATTCTCCTCAGAGAACAATGAGTATTTCCGTTTACCCAGGCCTGTGGAAGCTGGAGAATTTGCATTTCTTGCCTGGACTTTGAATACATAACCCCTTGGCCAGCCACGTTCTTTTAATGCTCAGTGAAGTCACCATTCACTGAGCACACACCACGTGCCAGAGCCTGCATGTAAATACAGGCACTTCTTGAACCTTTACAATAAATCTGCCAGGGTGTATTTGTTTTCTATAACACATAATGGCAAACTAGGTGGCTTAAAATAACAGAAATTTATTCTCTCACAGTCTGGAGGCCAGGAGTCCAAAATCAGTATCACTGGGCAAAATCCAGGTGTTGACAGGGTTACACTCCCTCTAGATGCTCCAGAGGAGAAATCTGTTCCTTGTGCCCCTTACAGTTTCTGGTGGCCCCAGGCATCCCCTGAGTTGTGACCACATCACCCCCATATCTGCCTCCATGGACACATCATCTTATCTTCTCTGTGTGTCAAATCTCTCTCATAAAAACACTTGTGATTACATTTATGGCCCATCTGGATAATCTAGGATCATCTCTCCATCTCAAGATTCTAAAATGAATTGCATTTTGAGGCCATATAAAGAAACATTCACAAGTTCTGAGGAATTGGGCCTGATACTATGGACAACATTTTTTTTACCTGCTACACAGGACCTATTGTTGCCTGTTTTCTAGGGGGATGAATTAGGGAATGGCTTCTGAGAAGAGGCACAATGAAACTGGGAGCAGTTTGGCATTGCTGGGATGGAGGGACCCAGGTCAGGACAGGGATACAGGGAGAGGATGCCCTGCTCTGGAATGAGGGTCCACATCAGATTTGTCCCTGTTCCTCCCATCAAAGAGCCCTTCCCAGGGTCTGACCCAGAACCAGATTTCAAAGTGGCTTGGAAGAAGGCATGGAATGGAGGATGAACAGTGGATGGATGGATGGACCAAAGGATGACTACACGGACAAATGGAGAACAGATGAGTTCCACCAACATGCTTTGAACCCCTCATCCTGTCTGTATGCATTTCCCTGCAATCAAGATTATTGCATTTCTCCCTGAAGTATGTTCTTTCCCCAAGCCAAAGTCACTCTTCCCCTCTGAGTCTCTTCAGCTTCTCTCACCTGCTCGGCAAAGGTGTACTTCAGATGCCAGTTGGGTAGTTGCCCTCCTCTCTTCAGGTAACCCCCAGATCAGCTTCATAGGCACTCTTGTCCCCTCCCCAGCAAGGCCTCTGTGATTTTTTGTGCAGAGAAGGATGGAGACTTGGTGGGGAAGCCTCACTGAGCCTCTCTTGAATTTCCTACAGTATGGATGCTATCCTGGCTGCAGATGAAGTCAGCCTTTTCTTCCCCTAGAGAGCATGTCCCAGTCTCCACAGAGCCCTCATCACCTCCACTGAAATCTAAGCTCAATGACAACACTGTTATTGGAAGAAAGTCACTTTCTTTTTCTCAGATGCTCCATTCTATTTAGACTCCTCCCCAAGTTGGTCAAATGAGCAGTGCTAATTTGTGACTTGTGAGAACAGAATCCAGTTCTGAAGTGATTTCTGTGTTTCAAGAGCCTCAAGCTCATGACTGTTACATCTTTCAGCCACACAGAGGTAACCACTGCTGATCCCTTGGTGTTTGAGCCTGAGCCCCTGTTGACTCCTGAAGGCAGACGGGTTTCTGGAGAAGCCCCTCTTAGTCTGTGCCTTATTTTTAAGCCATGTCTACAGAGAATAGCAATCAATCTTGGGTGGTTGGTATAGTAGAAAGAACACAAGCTCCAGAGCAGGGGTATCAAACTCATTTTCACTGGGGACCACATCAGCCTTGAGGTTGCCTTCAAAGGGTCAAACGTAATTTTATTGTATAAATGTAACTAGTCCTTAACTAGGGGCAAGGAGCTCAGCGCTGCCTCCGGGTAGAAACAAGGTGCCAGGCCGGATAAAACAAGGTGGAGGGCTGGATTCGGCCCATGGGCTTTGTGTTTGCCACCTGTGCTCTAGAGTCACACAGATAGGCACTTGACTCTCAGCCACCTCATACTAGCTGTGTTTCTTTAAGAAATTTAGCCTCATAACCTCTCTGAGGCCCCATATCACACACATCTAAAAATGCAGGTATATAGACTATATTTTTAGGGATCATTTCTACAGTTTGAAAATGAAGGTGTAATCATCCCTACCTCGTAGGGTTATTATGAGAACTGAATGAGTTAACGACTATTCTGGAATGCAGGGCCCTCCTCAGTCCTCCTCTGTGGGAGGTGATGTGGACAAGGCCAGAACTTGAACTCCAGGTCTTCCAAATGAGGGAGCAATGAGCTCTCCATGGCTTGGCCCATTAGGGAGAGCTTCAGAGATAGCTGTGGAGGACAAGCCCCAACACAGTGTGAGCAGGCATAGGGAGGGGAGGTTTGGAGGGTGGGACAGGTGTATTCACAAGATGGGGCTGGGTCAGGGAGCAAATGGGCTGTTGAGAGGGACAAGGGCCCAAAGGGAACCTCCTTTCTCTACACTCTGGTGAACTCTGGAAGTTGTAGCCAGGGCCTACTCATTCCTTTCTCAGAAGTCAGAAACCCCTCAAGACCACATAGGCATTACATTAGTCAGGGTTCTCCAGTAAAACAACCAATAGGAGTCTATCTATCTTCTATCTATCTATCTATCTATCTATCTATCTATCTATCTATCTATCTATCATCTATCATCTATCTATCTATCTATCTATCATCTATCAATTATCTATCTATCTATCTATCTATCATCTATCATCTACCTATCTAAAGAAATTAGCTCATGTGATTGTGCGGGCAGGTAAGCCTGAAACTTTAGGGCAGGCCAGCAGGCTGGACAACTATCTCTCAGGAAAGAGTTGATGTTGCAGTCTTGGGGAAGGCCGGAAACTCAGGCAGATTTTCTATGCTACAGTCTGGAGATGAAATTCCTTTTTCTTCATCATAACTCAGTCTTTACTCTTAAGTCCTTCAACTGATTGGTTGAGGCCCACACATTATGGAGGGCAACCCTCTTTATTCAAATTCAATTAATTTAAAAGTTAATTGCATCTACAAAATGTTGGGCCAGCCAAAAGTCTGTATTTTTTTTCTGTAAAATAAGAGGCATATTTTTCATTTTCATCAATAACTTTATTGATTTGGATAGTTTAATATGTCAGCTATCTCCTGGATGGTATAATGTTGATCATTCTCAATTAATGTCTTGATTTGATTGTTATCAACTTCAACTGATCTACCCAACTGTGGAGCATCGTCCAGCAAGAAATCTCTAGCATGAAACTTCACAAACCACTTTTGACATGTTCAATCAGTCACAGTACCTTCTCCATACATGTACAAATCTTTTTTGTGTTTCAGTTGCATTTTTATCTTTCTTGAAATAATAAAGCATAATATGCCAAAAATGTTTTCTTCCATCTTCAATATTAAAATGGCTATACAAAAATTTACCAATTTTGATGTTCTTTTTAACGCACACTGATATGACAGCTGTCACAATACAATGTAGCAAAATTGTTTTGAATGACATTAAAGACAAGGAGAACCATCTTATGAACAATACCAAATGAACTTTTAGGCCAACCCAATACTTTCATGGCAACATCTACATTGGTGTTTGACTTAACAGCTGAGCAGCCTGGCCTGGCCAAATTGATACATATTATTAATCATTATAGTCATTTTGACTTTGGCCACTCTGTAATATTCCCAGCTGCCCTCAACCTTTGGTGAAGGCCTGCTTTATAATCATAGAAGCAAATCCCAGGAGCCTGGGTGCTGTTCTTCTGAAGTGAGATTGTGAGAGTATCTTTGTTGCCTGCAAGTCACATCATCACAAGGTGGGCAGAATCTGAAGGCTGAATTCCTGTTCACACTATAAACTCCATCTTCTTGAGCATGCTCTTTATAAATAGTGGAAGATGGATACAGGGCAGTGAGCAAGGGAGTCAGGTTCTCACAGGCTCTCTAAATTTTTCCTTCTGGTACTCTCCTTCCCTCCCTTAATCCGGTAGGCATTCTCCAATATTTCTTGGTCTCCTGCCCTTGGTAACACATGTCAGATTCATCTATTCATTTTGATGCAGCTTATTATTGTAGACTGACTGTCAGTGTTTCAGCCGTGTGATATGACATCGCTTGGCTTCAAAATGTGTCAGCCTGAGGTCCCAGACCTAAGATATGAAGGGTTCCTTATAAGAGGAGGTCAAATGACATCCAGAACCTCCAGATTTTTAAAACTTTCTCTGTAGGTGAATGCCCCCTATGCAGTCCAGATACACACACCACACACACACACAACCTCACCAAATGCTATAAAGAGTGTTTTGAGGCCTTCAGAGTGTTTGGATTCAGATTCTGTGACAGGTAAAGCTGGGTTCCATCTGAGTTCCAGCTGAAGGGTACATTCCATGGGGTGAGGGCTGAAATCAGTCACAGGGGATCGTTGTCTTAATATACCAGGGCATGGCTAAGTATTGGATATAAACAAAGAGTTATGGGTGTTTTTCACTGACTTGAAAGCTGAGAACAGGTGAATCTTGTGTAAACTTTTATTTAACAAGGAAAGTCTATAGAAATAACCAGGAAAGGCCCAAATGATGGTATAGTAGGATACAAAATGTACCCCAAAGATATACAAGTCATGTCATGATCCTGTAAGTATTAACTTATTGGCATAAAGGTCTTTGTAGATAGATTTAAGAATCATGAGAGATTACCTGGATTATACCAGTGGGCCCAAAATGCAGTCACAAATGCATTAGAAGAAGGAAGTAGAGGGAGATTTGCCACAGATGCATGGAGAAGGCAAAGTAAAGATGGTGGTAGGGATTGGAGGGATGAGGCCACAGTCCAAGGAACACCAGTAGCCACCAGAACCTGGAAGAGGCAAGGCACAGAACCTCCCCTAGAGCAGCAGTCCCCAGCCTTTTTGGTACCGGGGACTGGTTTTGTGGAAGAACATTTTTCCATGGACTGGGGGTGGAGGATGGTTTTAGGATGATTTAAATGCATTACATTCAAGCTCACCTACTGCTGTGCAGCCTGTCTCCTAACAGGACCAGACTGGTACTGGTCTGTGGCCTGGAGGTTGGGGAACCATGCCCTAGAGCCTCTGGAGGTAGTGTGACCTTGACAACATATGACATTGATTTCAGCCCAGTCATACCAATTTTGGACTTCTGGCCACTAGAATTGTGAGAGAATCAATTTCTGTTGTTTTAAGTCCCCCAGTTAATGATACTTTCTTAATGGTTATCATGGAAAACTCACACAGGTGGGTTGAGGTGAGTGCCCTTTTCTAAAAAAAAGGAGGAAAGATCATGAACTGGAGGCCATCCTGGAAGAGTCTGGGACCATCTTGATTAAGCTGCTCGATGATGGGGATACTGAGGCCTAGAGAGGGGAAGGTCCTCAGAGAGGGTCTAACAGTGAGGTGGTGGTCAGCTGAGACCAACTACAGTCTGCTCCTTCCTGGATGGGTGGCAGTGTAATCTGCCCACTGCTTCTTCCAAAAAGACCTGACTTTCTACCTTCTCCACATTTTATCCTTTCCTCTCCCCAAGAACCTCCCTTTGCCTGTGGCTTCCACACCAGCAGTCTTTATATAGCCTTGGTCCTCCTGGTCGCAGAGCCGCAGGGTCTTCTGGCCTCTGGTACAGACCTCCAGCTGCCCACAGACAGGCCCACTTCCTCCCTCAGTTTCCAGATTCTGCATGACTCCAGGCTTCTGGGATCCTCTGCCCAGCACTCATTGCCCCCCAGTTTGTTTTCTGGTGACTGTTGCTATCTCACAGGCAATCTCATTTGCCACAAGAACACACTTAAATAACATTGGCATCGACACCAAATGTTTAAAAAATGGTTTCTGTCTCCAGCTTTAAGGAGTGTGTGCTCCTTCTCCAGCCAGTGCTAGGACCAGCACCCCATTTTGTGGGCTGTAGTCTTTCTAGTAATGCTCACCCCAAATACCAAGTGAACAGACTGTAGGCTGGTTGGCTGGCTGGCACTCTCTCTACCCCCTCACCACATGGCAGCCTACTTGGCTCACATACAGCTTGTCATGTACTGGGTGTTCAGCAGACAGTAGCCACTGCGGACCCTGGGCTAGACCCAGTCAGCACACTGCTTTACCTACATTGTGGGCTGGAGTGCCCCTGTAGCTGTCAACACACCATTGCTGTGCCAATCAGACCTTTCTATATTTATACCCTGGAAGAAATGGAAAGGGTACTGCTGCTCATTTAAAAATAAATGCCACTTCCTAAGAAAGATGCCAACTGTCCTGTTAAAGATCAGCATTCTGCCTCTCTGGATTTTAACCAGTAAATCTATAGAAAAATGAAGCCCAGACTCTGAATAATGAAAGTGACCCCCACCTTGCAAATGACTCTCACCAACCTACCCTGAAATCTTCAGATGAGGTTTCTAAATGTTCTGAAGACACACTGTCATCTGCTGCCAAGTGTCCTGAAGGAGGCCTCTGTGGGCAATAGAGCATAGTCAGGAAATATGCTCATTCATGTCTCCAGAGGATGACATTGGTCTTCTGAGGTGTTGCTTTCTGCCCTTTAGAATGTTAAATTATGATTAAACCTCATGCTTAACTTTGCCTTGAAAATGAGTCAGAAGATGGAAGAACTTTTCACCTTTTGGTATCTCTGCAGCCATCAAGTGTTTCCTTGTCAAGAGCGCCCATCTGCTTCCATATACTTCCATAGCACTTCTCACCGCTGAGGACTCATGGTATAACACTGCCTTGTCCAGGAAGCCTTTCTTGATTGCTTTAGAACTTGTTCGAATTCATTTTGATCCTTTAACAAATTATCCATGCATGGATTGTGTGTGTGTGTGTGTGTGTGTGTGTGTTTGATTCTGTGGCATGCTTGAAGGGCAGAGACCAAAACTTGCTCCTCACTGCACCAGCCTGGGGTCTGGATTGCAGCAGGTATTCATTAAGTGTTGGGAAAATGGACTTGACTGAGTGATAGAGTCACCTTTCTTAAGTTTAATCATGCCCAAATTAGACACAACTGCAGCTCTCTTGGAATGAGGATGGTTTTGAGGTTAGGCCCTGCCTGGCTCCTAGCCTCTACTTCCCCACTCTCACCACTTATAGGGCTCCGAAGGAGGGCCAGGTGTAGGTGGGCTGAAAAGGAAGAGCAGCATCTTCACACACATATGTCATTGCCAGCAGAGAAACCAAAGGTTAGCAAAAGCCCAGAAGCATGATGGGGCCAAAGTTCTTAAAGAGCCTTGGGTAGTTAAGGGTAGCTGTCTGTATACTGGGGGTGGGAACAGCAGGAAAGGAGGCTGGAGAAGGAAGTTGAGCTTGGCTGGACACCATTAAGAGATTTGACTTGATTTTGGGGGCAATGGGGAGCTGTGGAAGTGTTCTAAGCAGGGCTATGCCAGGGTCGGACTCACGGGTTTAGACACTGTAGTTGCAGGATGGGAAGCACATTGGAAGGAGTAAGTGTGGCAGCAGGAGACTAGCAGGAAGCATTGTCTAGGCAAACAGTGCTGAAGACTAGACCAGGAACCATGGCATGGAGGTGGAGCCAAGGGGCCATCCAAAGGTCTTCAGACTGCCACACATGGCTGTGTTCTGAGTCATTGCTGCCTCACAGTTACATCGTGAGCTAAGGAGCTGAAGAGCTGGATCTCATTCTCACGAAATGTCCTATTTAGGAAAGTATGGGGGCCTAGGGCTCCAGGTTACACCTGTGTTAGTACTTTGTTTAAAGACATTGCATCTCCAGGATTTCTTTTTCTCTTTGGCATTATAGAAAAACATTTTAAAATTTATTTCTTCATAAGCAATGTTCAGAGAGAATTTGTCCTATTTGTTTTCAAATTTTATTTTTCAATTATAGTTTATAGCCAATATTATTTTGTTTTAGTTTCAAGTGTAAAGCATAGTGGTTAAACAATTATATACTTTACAAAGTGGTCCACCCAATATTTCAAGTACCAACCTGGCACCATACATAGTTATTACAATATTATTGACTTTACATACCTGTGACTATTTTGTAACTACTAATTTGTAGTTAATCCCTTCACCTTTTTCACACCATCTGCCAAACCCCATACCCTTCTGGCAACAATAATCTGTTCTCTGTATCCATGAGTCTGTTTCTATTTGGTTTGTTCCATTATTTTGTTCTTGAGATTACATATATAAGTGAAATCATATGGTAGTTGTCTTTCTTTGATTGACTTATTGCACTTAGCATAGTACCCTCAAGGTCCATCCATGCTGTTGCAAATGGTAAGGTTTCATTCCTTTTCATGACTTAGTAATACTCCATTGTATATATGTACCACAGCATTTTTATCTACTCGTCTATTTCTAATTTTTACATAAAGTGTGGTTTGAAGATGCCTGACTTACAACACTTTTGTTTGGCTGCAAGCACCTTTTCAAAGCAAACTCCACAAAACCATTTCTAAATTCCACATGTTTATCTGCATAGAGTCTGCACAAATGAATATCTTTAAGTTTTTAAATAAGAAAGCTTTGGCCCTGGCTGGTGTGGCTCAGTGGATTGAGTGCCAGCCTGCAAACCAAAGGGTTGTGGGTTCGATTCTCAGTCAGGGCACATGCCTGGGTTGTGGGCCAGTTCCCCAGTAGGGGGCATGTGAGAGGCAGCCACACATTGATGTTTCTCTCCCTCTCTTTCTCTCCCCCTTCCCCTCTGACTAAAAATAAATTTAAAATCTTTTTTTAAAAAAGTTTTGATTTTCAAAAAGAAAATCAGACAATTCATTCATAAGGTGACCTTGTTTCCTTTGAAAGTTAAAAAAAAATTCCAAGACCCCAACTCTGCATCTATTTTGGACTCTGTCTCATCAGAACAAGGCAACCAGTCTTATCTGTGCATGTGCACAGAACTCCCCAGAGAGGTGCAGCCAGTGATCAATCATGTCCTGCACTACTTCTTAACCAGTCTACACCAGGCCAGGTCCAGGATCTAAAGGATTGGGACTTTTTGTAACCCACAAGGTCATCATTTTGGAGAATGTCAGAGGTATAATTGGCCTTGGAGATGATCTAGACCAGGTCCCTCACAGTACCACTGGTACATTTAGGCCAAGAGTGGGTGTGGACTTGACCATAGTTACAGAGTTCTGCCAGTGGCAGAACATGACCTGGAAGCCAGCCTCCTCTTCCCAGCCCCAGAACTTGCTCTGCATCCTTGTTAGCCCCTGTCTCATCCCTCGAGGGTCATGTCTACTTGATATGGAGTCACTGTTGAAACTTTCTCTTCCAGAAGACTTTCTAGAACATTCATGATCCAAAACAAATAGTCCATGTCTGTCTCAGCTCAAGCCCTGCCTGGCTGTGATGGCTGAAAACAAAAGCTCTGTGCAGGACTGGTACTAGGGTGAGGTTGGTGAGGTACACTGGGTGCCAAATCTCTTAAGGCACCCACTCTTGAATGCTGACTCTGCACTTGTGCAACCCAGAGAAAAGGCCTCCTTAGATGTCTCACTCTCCTCACCCTAGTTCTTATCATAGACACAAATTCCAGTGGTTTCTACGTTTGTCTTGAGAGTTCCTCCAATGGACCTGGGGCCTCCTGCTCCCACGGTTACATTTGGATGTGTTGTCTACTCTCCCACAGTTACATTTTGGTGTCAAACACATTGACACCCATGATCTAATAAAGTACTACAGCCTTCTTTTAATGGTGGCAAGGCAGAGAATATTAGCAGCTTATTAGGGCAGCTGAAGTGGAAGCACCTTGTCCAAGGCCACACAGCTCAAACAGCTGCGAATTAAACCCAACTTCGACTCTGTCCTATTTCCTTGTCCTCTACCCCTCTTCTTCCCACATCTGCTCTTTGTACTTATTGCCCAATCATTAGACAAAGCCTCTTGAGCTTGATGCATGAATTTAGGTGGACTTAGGCCACTGTTTCTCCTGCCTTGTAGGTCCCACAGCAGCACCAGACAATTTTAAGCAAACAAAAAAGGTTATAAGGCTGAAATAATTGCTCTCATTTTGACTATCAGTGTCTTTTCAGATAATTGTGTGTGGCTCAAGGAGGCTTCTGCCTGCTTCTATTGATTGGAATGGAATGAGCCCAGGTAATTGCCTCTTCTGTGTAAAGACCAATTTGTCCAGGGGAATGAGCATAGTTGATATAACCAATTAAAACAATGAAAGCAATACAAAATATGCAGAAAATGGAAAAGAAATTGGAGCCCTCTGCCCCACCTCACTTTTGAGATGCCTGAGTCCTGCCTGACCAGCTGATAATTTCTTTCATCTTTGAGCCTGATTCCAATTCGTCTAAAGGAGGCTGAGATGACAGGGTTCTTGTTGGCACAGAGCCCTAGCTCCCTAGCCAGCCCAGTCTCTCTTGCCAGGCCTGTCTAGGCCACAGGTGCAAGGGCTACTCTGGACAAGGAGCCTCAAGGAACATGGTGTATCTCCTGTGCCCAGCTCTGTGTTAGGCATGGGCTTAGACAAGGGGTGGGGGATATGAGCCACAGAGCCACCAGGGGCCTTTTCCTAATTGGTTCCTTAGGGCAGAGGTGGATGCTTGTGAAGAGCTGAGGACCAGAACCCAAGAGGAGCACTGCTATGAAGCCATTCCAGCAGCAGAACCTCAGGGGTCTGGCTAACTCTTGAGTTCTGTGTGGTCTTTTGGTCCTTATTTGCCAGTCCTGTGCTCTTTCAAGTTGTGTGTCCTGGAAGCTTTGGTGTCCTGGCTGGCCAGAATGGTAATGATCCCTGCTGTGGGGTCGACTCACTGGCTTGCAGTTTTGTATTTCTGGCCTGGTGCCCACAGCTAGGACATAGGCCAGGCTGCCTGGTCCCTGAGGTTTCTGCCTGCTGTAGCCCACTGTCTGTGGGGAGGCAGGTGCAGGCACAACACTGCAGGGAATGAGGCCCCCAATTGCCCAACTGAATAGCTCAGTACTCCTCTATGCACCTGTCTTCAGGGAGGTCCAGGAAGTGGAGAGGAGGACATGACAGAGAATTTGAGAAGCAAGATGCAGCTCTTTCCACTTATTTCTAGCCCTGACCTCCAGGTGGGAGTCCTTTCTAATCCTTGTCAGGTGGGTCCTTGCTCAACTAGCAGAAGTGGAACAACAAACGCCTACTAGGCAGGAATACTGCCTGGGACTCAAGAATCAGAATTCACCACACCAGCCTGGGGAATTGCTGGTGATCCTCTTGAGACCACAAACTGACATGAAGTCTTAGCCATACTCTTGACAAGGTATGGCATCCAGAGATTGACATAGCCTGGCCAGGAGACAGACGACCCCATCACTCTGTTAAGAGTGGAGGAGCCTCAAAGTCATCTGGGAGTTCGAGCTTTTTATCTAGGTGGCCAAGATTTCTAAGTATGGTGTGTATTCCCAATTTACTTCTTAGTTTCTTGAGGGTATGGAGCCAGTCTGATTCTTGGCTTGGATCTCAGAGTGTTCTGTCACTCTATCCCACCCAAATTTGGAAGTTCACGGTCCAGGATTCTCAGGAGGATGAGATGATAAGGGGATTCCAATCCCATTTGATCTCTGTAGTGATCTGGCTCTACTATGGCTCACCCTTGAAAGAGTGTGGGGCAGGCAGACGATATGGCAGACACCTATACCCCCTACATACTTTGGAGGCACTTCTGCCTGCCAATGGGAGCAAGTCGTTTCAACAACTAAGACTTTTAGACTCCAGGACAAAGATGGCACATGGGTTTCTGTTTGTGTTCCAGCATTGACAGACTGGAAGTGGCTGAGTCCAGGCTCAGTGGGATAAACACTATGATTGATTAGCAATGTCTGCCAGCCAGCAAGAAGGGGCTGATGACATGTGTTTAAAAGCTTTGCCATCCCTGTTCAGAGTAGGGGTGAGAGGGTGGTAACAGGGATGTGCAGGGAATGTCAAGGAGGGAAAGGAGGAAATGACACATGTTTTACTTAAAAATTTCATTGGCTTTCTCAAGCCAAGTCACCTTGGCCCCCTCTGCCATACCCAAACCATATTCTTTCTGTGGTAAAGACAAATGGGAGACAGCTGTTTACCAGCAATCTCTGCTTCCAAAAGTGCCAGATGGCTCTGTGTTTTCATCACTATGGTAGTATCAGCTCTGGGCCCCAAAGGCACAGTGACCCAAGCAAGAGGGCTGGCATTTTTCTCCAGGGAAGAAAACAATTACCACAAAAAGATTCCTCTTCCTGTATCCTCTTGGGGCCACTGTCTTCCATAGTATCTGAGGTCAAAATTATTTCTTAGAATTGAAAGAGGATCAATATCCCTTGACAGTAACCAATGTTCTTCCTGATTAAAAGCTACTTTGTGGCTGCCACTGCTAGTCCCTAGAGATTCTGCTGTGATCAGTCATGTTTGTGGCCTAGAAGGCCCCAAAGGCCCTGGATATCTTTAACTGACCAACCTGGCCTGAATGTGTTGCATTCAATCAAGAGGGGATGTCTACAATGGGACTGGTGAAGGGGTGCTCTGGGAGCGGGGGCAAAGGAGCAATTGTTGAGACCAAAATATATAAATTTTTCCTTTTCTAACCAAACTCTTGGCCTCAAGACTCTATTGAGGGTTGCTAGTTAAACACAGTGGATTGAATACCTGCATGCTCCCTCCTCAAACCTCACTCAAATGACCATAGAGGACTATTAAAAAGGCCTATATCTATGGGGGCAAAAACGAGGGAAAGGAGGCAACTTTTAAGTGAGAAATATATCTGGAAAATGAGTGATGAGTGGTAGGTGAATTTACAGAGTGAAGAGAGTGGAAACTTAAACTTGTGAGTGGGTGTCTGCCAGGAGGAAGTGAAGCAAATCAGAAGACAGAACTGGGAAGACTCAGGAATTGCAGGAACCAGAGTATCAATACTTTGTTCCTTTGAATTACTGAGTAGTATTCCATGGGGTAGATGTACCACAGTTTGTATGCATTTGCCTATTGACCAGCTATGTGAATCACCATTGCCCCTCAGTGCTTCAGCTTCCCACTCTGTGGATCTAGATAATAATGGTGCTTGCCTCATAGGACTGTTGCAAGGATTGAATGAGTTAATATTTGGAAAGATTTTAGAAGAGTACTGTGCACACACTAAATGGTATATAGTGTTAGTTAAGTAGAATATAAATAAATGGGTTGAGGATTTTACCTTGGATTTGTAGAAGCAGCAAAAAATACTGGGTGTCTTAACTAGCAGACAAATCCCTAAGTTCTGTCTGAAAATCAGAAAGCTATATAAGCCCTTTCAGAGGAGCTGTGTTTTCTATTTAATACAAATGGAGAGACACTTATAAACAGTACTCGGTTTTCAGTCATCCTTTGGTTTAGAAACAGGAATGTTGTTGCCAGCTCTTGTCTTGCCTCCTAAGCATGGGATCCTTTTCCATGCTCTTGTGCCCAAAGCTACTCCTAACAGTGCAACATTAAAAGTCCACTGCTACTAGGGCTGACACTTCAAGCCCATCAAAACATCAACTTTAATTATATCAGGCCTTACAAAATGTCCAGAGCAAATGCTTACCTCAAGGGAAGTGGAGTGAGCTCATTGCTGAGCTATGCTGCAGCCTGATTTTTGGGGTCCAAGTTCCTTGATAAAATCTTCATGTCTTATCAAGATACCAGAGGTGAAAATCTTGGCTAACTTGGATCCATAGTGTGAAGTGAAATGCAAGACTTGTTCAGTGTAACATCTGCAAATACCAAAGCAATGTGATAGTGTATAAATCCTCAGGGAAACCCAAGCAACCCAGGTGGTCACAGGAGGGTAGCACTTAAACCCACTCCAGCCAAGCAAGGAGGGTCAGCTTGTGCAGAGCGCTGCTCCCTTTCCTGCCCAAACCCCTCCCTCAGATTGGAATTTAAACTGGGTATTAGCAAACTGATTGGCACAGGAGAAAAACTGGGGCCAAATCTGGGCCAAAAGGTTTGTAGTGCAAATTGCATATCTCTGTTAATTGTAATCTTTTAGTTACATTTGAAAAAGGTAGAAAAAGAAAAGGTTCCCCAACCCTCACATTTTCAGGAAGCCCAGTGCTCTGTGTGCAATGGCTCAGCAAGGCATATACAATTTCAAGATGTCAAGGCACACATTGAAACATGCCTCTATATTTAGAGATAATGAAGTTTTTCTTTTTTTAAATTTTATTGTAATGATTGTTCAAGTACAGTTTTCTCCCCTTTAGTTTTTCTTTCTTAAGGCTTGATATAAACTTTGATTACGTAGCATTTCTTTAATGTGTTGCTATTCAAGAAAACCCTGGAACAACAAGGCTTGCAATGCTTAGCTTTTCATTTGCATTTCATTTGTATATGTTAATTTCCTTGATTAAAGTTCCACACCTACAAGAGCTGTCCCTGTGGGATGGTAAATTTTCAGATAGATAATACCTTTTGTGGGAGGGTACCAATTTAATTTAGTAATTCAAGACATTGGAGAAAGCATGTGGGTTTTGAGGAGTTAGGGATGTTCTATCCCTACGCCAGGCTGCCCATGCCCTACATAGCTAAAGAATGGGAACTTGCTGAAAAAAACCTCACTAGCTTTCAACTTCTCTCACTTGTAGTTTCTATTGTTAAACAGGTCATCACACAGGCTTCAGCTTATCAGACCTGGAAAGACAGGAATGCCCTGGCCCTCTATGGGGCATAAATAGATGGGACCACTGAACCACGGACAGGCCAGAACCCAGGGCTTCTGACTACCAATCCTTAACTTTTCCAACTGGACTGAACCACGCTGCTTATATCCCTGGAAAAGAATCAGAGCCTTGGATCAGTGCTCCTGCTAAGGGAGGCCTATTTTTTCAGGTGTGAAGCTGTGGCAGGCAACCCCTATGTTAGGCTACTTTGTACTTTGTAACTTCCGCGTTAGGACCCTGTGCTTCTGTGCTAGGACCCCGCGCTTTGCTCCTTTGTCTCCCATATAAGGTAGTTAAACCTAACTTCTGCATTTAGCTTCTGTAACCTCGCTTTGCCACATAGGCAGGAGGTCTGAGGCTATTTAAACCCCAGAAAGTTAGAGATCGGGGCTCAGGATTTGGGTTCTTCCCCTGAGCCTGTGAGTAATAAAGAATCATGCTCCGCCATCTCTCCCGCGTGTGAGTTATTTTCTGCAACAGAAGTACTTTAGAAATTGTACCTTTTACAGTTGCTGGAGATGTGAAAGGAGGGGGAGTGACCTGTCTCCCTATAAAGGGGGCATTTTAAAAATTACCTGTTGTACCATCTAAGTGCTCAGAATGTCTGAAATATGCTCAGTGGGTGCATGCATGCCAAGTGCTGAGACATTTTAAAGACTAGCTTGGCAGGCTTCATGATATTTACATTCTAATCAATCCTCAGTGGAAGTAAACTATTTCCCCTGCATTGTGAAATTTAGGGAAAAGCATATTGTCAAAATGCAAAACTTGAGTTGCACAAAATTTAACTGAATCTTAGTTTGGAATAGTAGGGACCTAAGGAAATGACATGGAAATGCCCATCAGAAATAATGTCTTGAAATTAAAACCAATTTTCTTTTTTTCCAGTAGCACATTAATTAGTTAATTAATCAATTAATGTTTTATTGTTGACACTATTACAGATGTCCCCATTCCCCACTTTGGTTGGCCTCCACACATCCCCCACACACTTCCCTCTGGGCGTTACCACTGTTGTCTGTGTCTATGAGTATTAGGTATATCATATGAAGATATTAGCCAAAAAACTTGTCCAGGCTCTGGAACTTGCAAAACAAAGGCACTGGGTTTTCTTGAGAGGGAGGAGTGGGAAGGTGGAAGGTGACAGTGGGGTGAGAGCAGTCTCTATATAACTTTGCAGGTCTGGTGGCTGGAGGCCTCTGAATTTTTATCCCTTCCAAATCCTACCATTGCTGAAATTGAGAAACAATCTTTGTCCCCCAACAACTTGTGGACACTTTAAGAATTCAAAGTGGTTTTTAAAAGTTCTGAGATCCAAACCTCAATTGAAGCGTTGTTCTCAGAGCTAGAAATTCTAAAGGACTTAAAATAACCAAAAAATAAAAGCAATAGAGAAGGAGCAAGAACAGAGAAGGGGAGACAGAAGAGAAAGAATTACAACATTTTCTGGTAATTTTCATTTCCACATCACAAAGTAACACTAAGTTGTCAACCATTATACTTTCCAGTGCTACCTACTATGACCATAGGAAACAATCTTGAGGAGAAAAGAATGTAGAACTCACTCCTTCCTGCTCTGCTCTGGCCTGATGTGGAGATCACAAAGGAAGGAAGAGCCCCCCAAAAGTTGCTAACAGTCTCCCTTCTCCAAGGAAAATGGATGATTTTCATCCTCACTAGAGGGTAAGTGCTGCCCCAAACTCCTTCCTGAACTGTACTTACCTCAGTGCCAGAGAAACCTCGAATCTGACAGAGGCCACCTCAGGTGGGCAGGGGCACCTAGGATTCAGTGTAGGAGGCAGTGACAGAATCCAGAAGTCATCAGTGCAATCTCAATCAGCAGGATTCTCATATACTCAGCAATGGAATGACAGGTTGTGGCCACTATTCTTCTAGTCCCTTCCTTCAAGTGATTAGATAAGTCAAATGACAAGCCTCAAGCAAGAGGCTTCAAGCTGGTGGCTCTCAGCAGCGTCCTGCTCCTGAACCATTATCATCCCCTCCTGAAGTCCTCCCATCCTCCATTCCTGCAGCACAGGAGCACCAAACTAGTAAACTTCTTAAGTGTTCATATTTAAAAAAAGAAAAAAACACCCAGTGGACCAGTCAACATGGACATGCTGTTTATTACTCACATTACAGAGGAAAGCAGCAACAGCAGCAGGTTGGTACAAGAGCAACTGTACCTCTTCCATACTGAGGATCATTATAAGGGGTCCTGTAGTCGAGCAAACTGAGGCTCATTCACGTGGTGCCTTGATGTATGACCCAATAATTAGTGTTAAGGGAAACAGGTTTTCAATTGCAGGATTCCAACCTCTGCTGGTGTAGTGGGGAGCTGAGAGTACTCCTGAGGCAGGAGACAGTCAGGAAGGGAACTCCAGGAGCCCCGCAGGGCTCGGATGAAGAAAACATCCATACATGACAAAGACCCCCTAAGACCGGTGTTCCTGTTTACTGGGATAACTCTGAATCATGAAATGCGCCTGAGCACTGCCCCTGATTCATTATAATAGCATTATAATAAAATAACATTATGGGACTCCCTTCTCCAGTAGCCAAACAAGAAAATCATGGGAAACCACACATGCGCAGTAGCTTTGAAATGTAACTCCTTGTACCTGTGCAGAAAAAAAGCCTGCCAAAGACTTGTCAGGAAGCTTTTGCCCTATAAGAATGGCATCCCTCCAGCCCATGGAAGCTCTCTCTGCTCAGAGCTGTCCCGCTCCCATGTTCTGTGGAGTGTACTATCGCTTAATAAATCTTCCTTCTTTCTTTATACTATAAACTCCGTGTGTTCGGCTCAATTCTTTGTCCCAATCACTAAGAACCTGGTTACCTGCGCCACCTGTGACACTCCTGCTTCCCACCAGGTTGTAAGCTAAAACCATGCCCAGAAGTTCCCCATATCCTTATCTGTTCTTAAGCTGGCCGCACAAATAGTTCTCCATCCTCTCCAAAAGGCATATTTGTGGGTTTCAGAGTCACCATCTTGTAGCAGCTCTTTCCTTCAGGATCTGGGGTACATTGTTCTCAGCCTCCATGTAGTAGTCCAAGAAAACATGTGTTGCATTACACTGGAACATGGTGGGGTGCAGGGAGGCACATGTCTCAAGAGAGTGGTTTCTCCATACGTCCTTCAGAGAAGCAGAAGTCAACATTCCCTCATCACAGCTCAGCATTCTAGTCATTTCTCACGAATCCGTGCTTGGTTCAGTATGTTCCTGCATAGCTCCATCAGATTTTCCAGATCTCCACACAGCTCCATCAGCTCTTTCCTTATATCCTTTCCTCAGCCTGTATGGAGGCCTTCCTTACTACCCCAGGCTGCATGGCTGACTCTCCTTATTTCATTGCTCTTTCCTCATGGCTGCCTTCTGAGAGGAGCAGACCTATCTCTTCCCTCACTATAGTTAGCATGGCTGAATCTCCCCCTGGCTCTCTCAGCTCACCCCTATTTTAAATGCTGACCTGGAGCTTCCTATGTGACCTTGTATCCAGTCCCTCCTATAATGTGCTACCTTTGCCAGTTCCCCATATCTTTTACTTTCTTTCAGCTGGCATCTTTAGTAGGGGCAAGTATCTCCCATGATGAATGGACATCTGGGGTGGGCCTACACCTCCCCTGGCTATGTCCTGAGTCCCTGAATGTTCCCAAAGTCAGGTACGCCTTTGCCTGGGGTGGCAGCACAGCTATCAACTAGCTATCAACTTGCCATTGTTATGGAAAGTATCTTAATCACAGTATCATCTCCTTTTCCCACTTTCCAACCATGGGCTGTGGGGGATATTCTTCGTTATTTGGGAGGACCCCCTGTTTTGCACCCCATTTCAGTCCCAGACAAAGGCAGCATGGGTCCAGGTTGCACAAACCTATGTGTGGCCTGGAGCTACATTACATCAGTGGGTAGTGCAAATGGAGAAGGTCAGAAGCAGTCACGGGGCAAGAAGCCACTCCCAAAAGGGGATAAGGAGTGAGTTACAATCCATTCCCAAAACAATGCACATTCCTTCTGGCCAGAGCATCTATGACTAGCCCTCAGTCATGGGCAAGGGGGAGGTATTTGTATTGACCCCTCATTCTACCCCAACATTGTTCTTCCACCTCACATTCTTCACGCTAATTCTTCTGATGGGGGACCTGTGTGGTGAGTATGTTGGCACACTGCATCCATATACCACAGATACAGTAAAGGCTCCATCCTAAGACCAAAAGTACAATACAAAAGCCAAAGAGACCCAGGAGAAGGGAATGTCACTGATACTCTATAGCAGTCAGTGCCATAATACTCTTCCACAGGGTTGTTGGCATCCACCCCATGAGTTGCATGGTTTCATTTGTAGTCCCATTTCTGCACTCAGTACATAGAGGTACAGGCTGTTGAACTGTACCTGTAGTGCTAACAGCCACCCCACTCCATCCCAAACTGCATATGTGAACTATGGCTTGCTGCAGTTTGTCTGTTCTTATGATAGAAAACACCTTCTCATGTGACTGTTTAAAGAGGAGGTTTTCCAGCCTTGCAGCCAGTACCAGCATGTCTTGTTGCCAAGGTGAATCCACCATGGCAGGCTGGCAGAGGCCAAGGTTGAGAACTCTGTGCAGACGCAGCAGTCTGAGTGGTTGTTCTCAGCAGCCAACATTACCACCTATTGGGGGAAGGTGTTGCTTCCACATAATTCAGCCCGACAACCCCCAAGAATTTGACAGATAAACAAGGTCACAGTATACATTCTATGAAAACAGAAAGAACACAGAGGTTAATAAACACAGCAAATCATAAGCCTGTTTCTGAATCTGCAAGAATGTCAGATGAGAAGACTTCCAATTGCAAGGCTTTTGCTGGAATGAAATTAAGTAGTAACAATCTGATAGACCCTCTTTGTAGTTTAAATGTCTCTGGTGATATCATCAGGTGCTCAGGTAAATTCTGTAAGGTTGATATTGCATCAGCACTTCTCAATAATTCCAAATCAAAGGATGAAGGAATAATGAAATACTAGTGTGAAAGAAAAATGGAGAAATTCAAGACTCTATTTCATAGGTGAGAAATAAAATTTTACTGACAATTCACAGAATTATACTCTACTTTCCATAATTGTGTATAATATATTTTATTGAAACATAATTTTCCCCCTAAACTCATCCTCATTTTTATCGAAGAGCCAAATCAAGACCAATTCATTTATTACATTAAGTCCAGTTTCAATTCAGCTTGATTATTTGCATAAACACAACAAGAATGACAACAAATAATAAAGACTCTTTAAGACTGCTTTGCTGGAACTTACACAAGGAACCTTCAGATTGAGCTTCAGTCAGTCCACACGCATCTGCCATCAGGTTTTGCCTGCAGTAAGTGCCTACATTCCTCAAGTCCTTGAAGGTCCCATTGTGTGTTAAGGTTTCTCCTTACCATCTTTCAGGAAAGCAACCTTCACTCCTTACCTGGAAAGACTGCTATGATCCACATGACCAAACACAGTACCAGGCCATTTCTCCAGTGGGCTTTTATTGGCTTCAAAAGTCAATCTTAGTTCCTCAAGGCTTTCTGGTAACAACCAGAACCCAGGCATGCCTCCTTCAGGCATGACGTTCCAGTCAAAGTCTTGGTTAGTACAATCACAATTAGAAACTGGCTTTATGTATTCTGTTATGAAGAAATCAGATTCCTACTGGATTTATGCAAACAGACATATTGTCATGGAAAGAATAATACTCATTAAGAGCTTCCAAATTCCAGAGGGATCAGGTAGGGAGAAAAGCATAAATGCCTCAATATTGTTTATGAAAGTACAGTTTACCAAAGTGCTTTAAGAGACAGAAAGTTTTCTCATGTCTGAAAAACAATGATTAGCAATATTTTTAATAAAAAGCTATAAAAGCCACTATTATCTTGAGTTTATTATGTTTCATAATTAATTTCTGTTTATCTTGATCATCTGCAAGCACCTCTATAAATCCAATCATTTCACAGAGCTCCAGCAATATTCACTAGGTTCAAAGGTATGATCTGAAAATCAGTTCTCAGAAATATGCAATCCAGAACAAGTCAGAGTCCTCTCCATGAACCCCTCCCAAGACAGAATATATTTTTGCACATGCATTAGAGCAAAACAATGACCATTTATAAATGACAAAACTTAAAATGACATGGCTATAGAGGTGAGTATAATGCAATTGCAAAGGAATTTGCTTTCCTGCAACATTTTAAGATAACAACTAAAATTACAAATGACAGTTTATCAGAACTTTTTTCTAGAAAATCTACTTTAATAATAAAAACAAATAATAAATATTTGTATACAGAGAGAACATACTTATTATTTCTTTATTTTATAAAATGTCCCATGTATTTTAGACATACTAAATAGGCCAAATTCAAAAACTTCTTTTATAGAAGAGGAAAAACAAGTTCTTGAGGTATTCCAGGGGCCCACTGGAATAACTCAAAGTCATTTCTCAGTTTAAAAATCTGTTAAAATTTAAATTTGGGCCCTGGCTGGTGTAGCTCAGTGGATTGAGCGTGGGCTGCGAACCAGGCATCGAAGTTTCGATTCCCAGTCAGGGCACATGCCTAGGTTGCAGGCCATGTCTCCCAGCAACCACACATTGATGTTTCTCTCTCTCTCTCTCTCTCTCTCTGTCTCTCTCTCTCTCCCTCCCTTCCCTCTCTAAAAATAAATAAATAAAATCTTTAAAAAATTTAATAAAAAAAATTTAAATTTGGGGAAGACTTTTAAATAAACTTAACCAAAAGGATATAATGTAAACTTTTGTAAAACAACACACTTTTTATAGTAATAACTTCAAAAGACATTAATTAAACTTAAAACTGGTTTTCACCTCAAACAATTTTTCCAGACCACAGGATCCTGTTTAAGCTATATAAGTACTTAATATCTTTAGGCCAATAAAATATTACCCCCTAGTTATGCCATCCAGAGGAAGAAAACACACCACATGTAATGCACAGACAAACATGTATCACATGAAGACCGTACACATGAAGACTAAACACGAAAAGGCCATTTGAGGACTTTTGGCCAAGACAGCGATGTAGGTAGACAGACTTCTTCTCCTCACACAACCACAAGAAGGATAACAACCAATATAAAACAAACAAACAAAAAAAACAGAACTGCTGAAAAAAATCAAACTGTATGGAAATCCAGCAGCCAAGGATTTTTAAAAAGATTTTATTTATTTATTTTCAGAGGGGAAGGGAGGGAGAAAGAGAGAAACACCCATATGTGGTTGCCTCTCACATGCTCCCTACTGGGGACCTGGCCCACAACCCAGGCAAGTGTCCTGACTGGGAATTGAGCCAGTGACTCTTTGGTTCCCAGGCCAGCACTCAAACCACTGAGCCACACCAGCCAGGGCAGCCTACAACCAAGGATTTAATGCAGAAACATTCATCCAGACAGGTAGGAGGGGTGGAGACTGGGAGCCAGGGCAGGGAGGATGAGGTGTGGCCTAGTGAGGCAGCAGTGGTGAAACAGCAGTGGCAAAAACCAGAGGAACAAGTGGTCCCAACTTCACATACTAGAGATAAAAACTGGGAGGGACAACTGGGGAGTGAGCAATCCAAGCTCCAATAGACTGCGCAGCCCAGGGTTCCAGTGCCAGAAAAATAAATGCTCATAATCTCTGGCTAAAAAAGTCAGTGGGGATGAGGGCACCTGAAGAAACCACCAGTCTTTTAGAAGAGCCTTGTCCAAGGGCCCAAAGAACCAGAAAATATATGAAAATCAACCCACTCTAGGAATCAGCACCAGAGCAGCAGGTAGAAGGACATCAGTCACGTATGGGAAGTGGGGGAAGTGACTAGAAACAGGGTGAGAGCCAGGCAAGTGACATTGTTCACTCTCCAACCCCTATACCACATACAACACCACAAAGCAGCAAAGAGTGTTGCACTGCTCTGGTGAATACCTAAGGTTCTGTCCCTTGCAATGTAACAGGTGACCAACACAGGGAGTCAAAGCAGCTCTACCTAATACAGATACACAAGGAGGCTGCCAAATTGAGGAGACACAGAAATGTGGCCCAAATGAAAGAACAGATCAAAACTCCAAAAAAAGAACTAAGTGACAAGGAGACAAACTACCTATCAGATGCTAATCAGGATGCTCAGAGAAATGATTGAGTATGGTCACAAAATAAAGGAAGAAGTGAAGGCTATACAAAGTGAAATAAAGAAAAAATAAATATAAGGAACAAACAGTGAAGGGAAGGAAACTGGGACTCAAACCAATGATATAGAACAAAAGGAAGAAATAAACATTCACCCAGAATATAAAGAATAAACAAAAATTCAAAACAAACAAGAAGAGGCTTTGGAAACTACTGGACAACTTTAAACATACCAACATCCATATCATAGGGGTGCCAGAAGGAGAAGAGAAAGAGCAAGAGTTGGAAACTGACCTGGCTGGTGTGTCTCAGTAGATTGAATGCCAGTCTGTGAACCAAAGGGTCACCGATTCGGTTCCCAGTCAGGGCACATGCCTGGGCTGAGGGACAGGTCCCCAGTTGGGGACAAGTGACAGGCAACCACATATGGATGTTTATCTCCCTCTCTTTCTCCCTCCTTTCCCCTCTAAAAATAAATGAATAAAATCTAAAAAAAAAGAAATTGAAAACCTATTTCAAACAATGGTGACAGAAAACTTTGTCAGTTTGGCAAAGGAAATAGACCTACAAGTCCATGAAGCTCAAAGAGTCCCAAACAAGTTGGACCAAAAGATGGCCACACCAAGACACATCATAATTAAAATGCCAAAGTTTAAAGAGAAAGAGACAATTTTCAAAGGAGCAAGAGAAAAGAAGAGTTACCTACAAAAAAGTTCCCATAAGACTATCAGCTGATTCTTCAAAAGAAACTGCAGGTAAGAAGAGACTGGCAAGAACTATTCAAAGTCATGAAAAGCAAGGACCTACAACCAAGACTATATCCAGCAAAGCTATCATTTAGAATGGAAGAGCAGATGAAGTGCTTCCCAAACAAGATAAAACTAAAGGAGTTCATCATCACCAAGGCATTATTACATGAAATGTTAAAGGGACTTACTTAACAAAAGGAAGAAGATCAAAACTATGAACATTAAAATGATGACAAACTCACAACTATCAACAGATGAATCTAAAAAACAAAAACAAACTAAGCAAGCAACTAGAACAGGAACAGAATCATCGAAATGGAGATCACTTGGAGGATTATCAGTGGGGAAGGGGAAGGGAGAAAATGGTGCGAAAAGTACAGGGAATAAGATGCATACTTGGCAGGTACAAAATAGGTAGGGAAGATTAAGAATAGTATAGGAAATTGAGAGGCCAAAGAACTTTTATTTAAAAAGATTTTATTTATTTATTTTTAGAGAGGGAAGGGAGGGAGAGAGAGAGAGAGAGAAACATCAATGTGTGGTTGCTGGGGTCATGGCCTGCAACCCAGGCATATGCCCTGACTGGGAATCGAACCTGCGATGCTTTGGTTCACAGCCCGCACTCAATCCACTGAGCTACGGAAGCCAAGGCTATCAAAGAACTTTTATGGATGATCTGTAGACATGAACTAAGGGGACGACTGCTAAGAGATGGGGAGTACAGGGTAGAATGGAACAAAGGGCAAAAATGGGGACAACTGTAATAGCATCATCAATAAAATATACTTTAAAAAAGAACATTTGAAAAGAAAGAACACAATCTTTCTCATTTACTTTGAACAACTTTTAAGAAGACTAGAAAGGGGATGGAAGGTGATAAATACCAAGCAAGAAGACCTGTTGAGACTCTCAGTGAAAGCTTTAAGACTATGAAAGAGAGGTGGAAATAAACAAAGTCTTATCGACTTCTGGCCAAGATGGAGGCATAAGTAGACACACTGTGCTTCCTCACACAACCAAAATAAGGACAAAACAATTTAAAAACAAAATAACAACCAGAACTGACAGAAAATTGTACTGTATGGAAGTCCAACAACCAAGAAGTTAAAATAAACATATTCGTACAGAGCAGTAGGAGCGGAGTCAGGTGGCCGGACAGAGAGGAGTCACAGTACAAAAAGCCATGGTACCGGGTGTGCAAGATGGAAGCAGGTGGACCCTGGGCACACAAGCGGCGACTGGCAGACCCCAGGTGCAGGGTGGCAATGGGAAGACCCAGCGAGGCAGTGATTGTGAAGCGAGGCATGGCTTGCAAGCTAGCTGGCTCATCAGGCAGTCCTACATTCACATGTAGATAAACCAGGTGAGGCTGAGGTGTGAGACAGGCCAACAAACCCAGAGTCCCAGCGCCGGGAAATAAAGCCTCAAGGCACCGATTGGGGACACCAGTGGGAGTTGAGGCATGGGGGAGACTCCCAGCTTCACGGGTGAGTTCATTGGACAGACCCATAGGGTTCTAGAACATACACAAGCCCACCCACATGAGAATCAGCACCAGAAAGACCCAGTTAGCTTGGGGGAAGTGGTGGAAGGGACTGAAATCAGCAGAGAGTGGAACAAGCACCATTGTTCCCTCTCAGACCCTGCCCTCACATACAGCATCACAACCCAGTGACTGAGTGGCTCTGCCCTGGTGAACACCTAAGGCTCCACCCCTTATACAAAACAGGCATGACAAGACAAAAAAAATGGCCCAAATGGAAGAACAGATCAAAGCTCCACAGCAAATACAAAGAGATAGCCAATCTATCAGATGCACAGTTAAAAGCACTGGTGATCAGGATGCTCACAGAATTGGTTGAATTTGGTCACAAATTAGATGAAAAAATGAAGGCTACACTAAGTGAAATAAAGGAAAATGCACAGGGAACCAATCCAATAGTGATAGGAAGGAAACTGGGACTCAAATCAACAGTGTGGACAGGAAGGAAGAAAGAAATATCCAACCAGAAAAGAATGAAGAAACAAGAATTCAAAAAAAATGAGGAGAGGCTTTGGAACCTCCAGGACATCTTTAAACATTCCAGCATCTGAATTATAGGGGTACCAGAAGGAGAATAGGAAGAGTAACACGTAGAAAAGTTATGTGAACAAATAATAAAGGAGAACTTCCCCAATCTGGCAAAGGAAATAGACTTCCAGGAAGTCCAGGAAGCTCAGAGTCCCAAAGAAGTTGGACCCAAGGAGGAACACACCAGGGCACATCGTAATTACATTAGCCAAGGTAAAAATGAAGGAGAGAATCCTAGAAGCAGCAAGAGACAAGGAGACAGTAACCTACAAAGGAGTTCCCATCAGACTGTCAGCTGATTTCTCAAGAGACCTTACAGGCAAGAAGGGGCTGGAAAGAAGTATTCTAAGTCATGAAAGGCAAGGACCTACATCCAAGATTGCTCTATCCAGCAAAGTTTTCATTATCCAGTAAAGCTTTCATTTAGAATGGAAGGGCAGATAAAGTGCTTCCTCAGATAAGGTCAAGTGAAAGGAGTTCATCATCACCGAGCCCTTATTCTATGAAATGATAAAGGGGCTTATCTAAGAAAAAGAAGATAAAAAATATGTGTAATAAAATGACAGCAAACTCACAATTATTAACAACCACACCTAAAACAAAAATAAACTAAGCAAACAAGTAAAACAGGAACAAACCACAGAAATGGAGATCACATGGAGGGTTATCAACAGGGGAGAGGGAGGAGGAGAGAGGGGGAAAAGGTACAGAAAATAAGTAGCATAGATGGTAGGTAGAAAATAGGCAAGGGGAAGGCAAGAATAGTAAGGGAAATGTAGAAGCTAAAGAACTTATGACACATGGACTTGAACAAAAGGGGGGGATGTGGGTGGGAGAGGGTGTGCAGGGTGAAGGGGAGTGAAGGGGGAAAATTGAACAACTTTAATAGCATAATCAATAAAATATATTTAAAAAATAAAAGAATGGGACACTTTGCAGCCTGTGCCAGAACACAGTTTATAATATTTAATACTCAAATTAAAATATTTACAAAAAAAGGAAAGTCTTATCTTCAATGCAAGTAATCAAGCAGCAGGGTGAAATGTGGGTAGGGCTCTTTGACTTCCTGAAATGTCAGAAACCTGGTGACAATGGTCAAAATGGAGGCATAGGTAGAAATGCTTCGCTTCCTCACACAATCAAAAGGACAACAACCAATTTAAAAACAGTAACCCACCAGGTGTGTCAGAAAATCAAACTGCATGGAACTCCAACAGTCAAGGAGTTAAAGAAACATTCACCCAGACCAGTAGGAAGGGCAAAGATAGGGGACAGGCAGCTAAGCTGGGAGGATGTGGCAAGGCATTGGACTGTGAGGGTGAAGCAGGGCTGGCTGAATGAGAAACTAAAAACTCAAAGCCAGCAGGAGTTGCCATGGAAGAAAAAACACCAGTCTCACAGGAGAGTTTGTTGGAAAGTGGGGCTAGAGCAGAGCAAGAGGGAGGCATTGTTCTTACTCTGACGCCTCCCCCACAGACAATCCCACAACATAGCACAGAGGGTTGCCCTGTCCTGGCGAATACCTAAAGTTCCACCCCTTTACAACATAACAGGTATACCAAGACAAAGAAATATGGGCCAAATGAAAGAATAGATCAAAGCTCCAGAAAAAGAGCTAAGCGAGGAGGAGACAGACAACCTATCTGGCGCAGAGTTCAAAACACTGCTAATCAGGATGCTCACAAAACTGATTGAGCTTGGTCACAAAATGAAGGAAGAAATGAAGGCTACCCAAAGTGAAGTAAAGGAAAATATACAGGGAACCAACAGCAAAAAGAAGGAAACTGGGACTCAAATCAATGATTTGAAACAAAAGGAAGAAAAAAATATCCAACCAGAACAGAATGAAGAAATAAGAATGCAAACAAATGAAGAGAGGCTTAGTAATGTATGGGACAACTTTTAGCACTCCAACATCCAAATTATAAGGGTGCCAGAATGAGAAGAACTAGAGCAAGAAATTGAAAATGATTTGAACAAATAATGAAGGAAAACTTCCCTGATCTGGCTAAGGAAATAGACTTCCAGGAAGTCCAGGAAGCCCAGAAAGTCCCAAAGAAATTGGACCCAAGGAGGAACACACCAAGGCTCATCATCATTGAGTTATCCAAGATTAAAGATAGAGAATCTTAGAAGCAGTAAGAGGAAAGGAGAGAATTACCTACAAAGGAGTTCCCATAAGACTATCAGCTGCTTTCTCAAAAGAAGCCTTACAGGCAAGAAGGAACTGGAAAGAAAGAAGTATTCGAAGTCTTGAAAGACAAGAACCTACATCCAGCAAAGCTTTCATTTAGAATGGAAGGGCAGATAAAGTGCTTCCCAGATAAGGTCAAGTTAAAGGAGCTTATCATCACCAAGCCCTTATTATATGAAATGTTAAAGGAACTTATCTAAGAAATGGAAGAAGATCAGAAACTATGAACAGTAAAATGACAACAAACTCACAAATATCAACAACTGAACCTAAAAACAAAACCTAAGCAAACTAGAACAGGAATAGAACCAGAGAAATGGAGATCACATGGAGGGTTTTCAGTGGGGAGGGAGTGGGGAAGAATGGAGGGTGAAGGTACAGATAATGAGAAGCATAACTGGTAGGCATAAAATACATGGGGAGAGGTTAAGAATGGTATAGGAAATAGAATTCAAAGACCTTATATGTACAACCCATGGACATGAACTAAGGCGGGCGGAAATGCTGGAGGGTTGGGGGCTGCAGGGTGGAGTAGGGAGAAAGGGTAGAAAAAAAAAGGGAAAACCGTAATAGCACAATCAATAATATATACTTAAAAAAAGAAACCTGGTGACAAAAGATAAATGCTGCACATAGAGGACCAGGCATTACGGTAATGAAAAACAATTCTAGGTCCCACCCATATCAAAGAATGTCACCAGAGAGAAATTAGGTGGGGGAAGGGCTAATAAAACCTGACAGAGGTTTTTTCTTTGCAAATTTAATCACAGCCTTCACACAGCTTTCACAAATTTTGTTATCCATTCAGAAATAAACATCTTTAGAATAATGCACTTTGAATCCTTGGCCTTCAAAATTGCATCCCTGTGCCTTATGCCATCTAATATTAAAACCATACAATTTCTTTCCAACTTAAATGTAAGTAAGTAGCATTCTTTTTTTTAAAGATTTTTTTATTTATTTATATTTAGAGAGGGGGAAGGGAGGGAGAGAAACATCAATGTGCAACTGCCCCTTGCATGCCACCTACTGGGGACCCATCCCAAAACCTAGGCATGTGCCCCAACTCAGAATCGACCCTGCAACCCCTTGGTTCACAGGCCTGTTCTCAATCCTCTGAGCCACACCAGCCAGGGCAGTAATCAGCATTCTTTAGATTGACAAATTCATGAATACATTTTATAAATCTTACCTCATATACTAGACATTTGGCAAAACAATTGTAATTAGTCTAAAATGGAACCTAAGCTGCTCCTTTCCAAAACAGAAACAAAAACAAAATCTAAAGTAAAGACAAACTTTCAAGAAGAGACTAGGACTAGACTTAGAATCCCATATAGTTACTTTTCTCTCTAACTTAAGTTCACTCTCTAACTGCCATACCTTTGCTTCTACTACTTCTTTCTTTTTTCCCCCATGAGGGTTGTGGGGGCGGGGTTTGGCCTGCAGGGCCCCTGGCCACCACAGATGAGAATAAGTCTACCAAGACACAATCTGCTTGGGGAGGAAAAGTGGCTGATCTCTGAAAGGGGAAGGGCCAAGAGCCTTTCCCTCAATGGGCTTTTATTGGGTTTGTTTTGTACAGGAATACAGGTAAAGCTCATTAATCACCATCAGCCAGTAAGGATCAAACAATAGATAACATACAAAGAACTCTGAGGGCCTATTTTGAGTCAGAGTCAGATAGCTAAAGAGCCATAAAATTTTGAGGAACAAACTCACTTCTTGTTTGGACGTTTATCATTTAATTGAGACCATTCTTAGCAAAGCAGGTTTCACAGGATTTTACATATTCTTTCTTAGGCCTGATCGCCTGGGAACCCGCCCTTTCCAGCACAGAGCTGCACCACCCTCTGTAATTGTTTCAGGATTAAGTCAGGCAGTGGAAGTAAGTCAGCCTAGAGATTAGGAGACTTCTTGCAGACAGAATGAGGACTCAGGCTATGCCAAAGCCAAGGGGCAAGGGTCCATCACCCACTTTCTCCATAGCCCCCCAAGTCCTTCCCTGGGGCCTCCCAATGATTGTGCCCATCTTAGGTCATTTCTCCCTTGGGGAATCTTACCCATCATTGGCTAACCAATCAAGCATTGGGGGCCAGGCAGAATGAAGTAAAAGGAGCAGAAGCGACGCTCCTGCCCGGGAGACTAGCTTTGTCTCCTTAGTAGTGCTCACTCAGCCTTAACCATGCAGGGGGTGGGGGCGGTTACAGCTTCTGAAACCAGGCAGGGCGGTTCCCAAAAGAAGGTCCTCTGAAAGGCCTGTGGGAAGACTGAGACCATAACCTCCAATACTGGTGCACCATTCTGGGATTCCCCTTGCTAATTCCAGGGTTACCCATGGACTCCCCCACCCAGTATGTTATCACATGCGGTCCACCAGACAGGGGTATTTTCCAAAACATCTTGTTCGTGATGCCAATTGTAGCACAGGAGGTCCAAAGCAGTGAGCTGCTTAAGTTTTCATGATATCCTGGGGAAAAAAAAAAAAAAAAACATCTGACAGGCTAACCAATGTGAACATGCCATTTATTACTCACATTACAAGGAAGTGCACCAATGTTGGCAGGTTGGTGCTCCTCCAGTCTGAGGCTCATTATAAGGGATCCCAGACAAAGGCAGCATGGGTTCAGATTGCACAAACCTACATGTGGCCCAAAGCTGTATTACATCAGTGTGTAGTACTGAAAGAAAAGGTCAAGAATCAGTCACAGGACAAGAAGCCTCTCCCAAAGGGAGACACAGAAGGAGTTACAATCCATTCCCAAAACAATATACATTCCGTCTGGCCAGAGATTCTCTGACCACCCCTCAGTCATGGGAGGGGAGAGGACGATGTGTTGACCTCCCAACTCCCACCCATGCAGGCCCTGGGGAAACTTTGCCAAGAGCAGAGGAGGGCTCCTACCTCTGTCTGGGTGATGAGAAGGCTGCCCTCTGTCCCAGCTTTGCCACTAGCTACCTGTATGAGTTGTCTGTGATGGCTGTAAAAAAATGACCACTAATTTAATGGCTTAAAAGAATGTAAATTTCCTTGTTGGAGGAATTGTGATCCCCTTTGCCAGTGTACGGGGGAGAATTTGGCCGATCTGAGGAAGAACAGAGCAGGAGACCACCGATATCGCAGCATTTATGAAAATAGGACATCAAAAGTTATCCAGATATTGAATAAATGGATGGTAAGAGGACTGCTTGGGAAAATAAGGGCCCTAGGAAAGGCGTGGAGAGCAGGCCCGGAGCTCCTGGGTCTGTCTCAGGGAACCCGGGACAGCGGAGTCACCACTCCCTCCCCAGACAACAAGGATTGAGAAGCAGCGTTTGAGGCCTCCTTGCTTGAAGGTGCAGAGTGGAGAGTGAGGAAGGAGAGACAGAAGCACAGGGGCTGTGGGAACCCACGCACAGCCCAGAGGAGAGTGAGTACCCCAGTCTGCCGGACCAAGGGAGGCCTTGTTGTGTGCCCGCACTCCCAACCCGGTGAGTGTGTGGTTTCAGGAAAGACTGAGACCCCACGGCGGTGAACAAGGGAAGTGCTACCGGCGCTGGGGTGATTTCAGGTGGGCGCGTGCCCCGCCGGGATACCTGACTCTCAAACGGGGAGCCCAGAAAGAACGCAGCACTTCGCGGATTCCTGGGGCCCACATCAGGGGCAAAGGAAAGTACACGTCCCCTCCCAAACCCCAGAGGGTGCACCGTGAACCCAGAGGGGAGGCGGAGGAGAGGTGGGTGCTTCCCATGAACATGGAGCCTGCCAGTGGCAGGGAAGCGCTCCACTCCTCGCAGGACCCGGAGGATGCACCGTGGACTCCAAGGAGAGGCAGGTGCTTCACTGAAGGTGGAGCTTGTGGTGGCAAAGTTGGGGGAGGGGCACGGCCCCTTGCCATCTCCAGAGATTGGGCCCTGAGCCCAGATGGTGATAGTTTCTGGGGAAACCTGAGTTCTGACTTAGAAGGGTGAAAACCATTCTAACCCCCCTCAGCCTGCTTGACCTGCCAAAAGCAGAAAAACTGGTTTGTCCAGTTAGAAACCAACAAGAGGGTTTTTTGTTTTTGTGTTTTTGTTTTTTTCTTTCCCTCTGTGTGTGTGTGTGTGTTTTATTTTTTCTCTTTCTTTCTTTTTTCCTTTTTATTCCCCTTATCCCGCTGTTGTTGTTTGATTGTTTGATTTTCTCTTGTTTTTGTTTATTAAGCAACTTTTTATTTTTTAACTCTTATTAATTTTATGTCTCTCAATTCCTTATCTTTCTCTTCCATCCATCCTAGTGCTATTACTTCTACTCCAAATCTATCTCTCCTGCAATCCATCTTCTGTTTTTTTGTTTGTTCATACTTCTTTTGCCTGCAACTGACTGCAAATTTATAGTATCTTTTTCTCTCTTTTTTTAATTTTTTTATTTTAATAGTATTTTGGTATTTTTTCCCTTTCTGTATAATCTTCTTTCCTTGGCTACTTATACTGTTGTTTCATAGGTTCCCCCTGTTATCTCATTCACAGTGTGTTGATAATTTACTGTTTTTCACTTGGGTTCCATTAGTACACCACTCAAGATTCTATACTCCTTATTCTTGTTATCTAGATCTCATAGAATCTGTCACAAGATTGTTGCTTCAATATTACTGTGAATAAGACTTATTCCATACACTTGTAAAATACAACTTAACACTCTTCCCAGATCGCAGCTCAATTCCCAACTTCCTAAACTCTGTTAATGTAAGGATTGTCCCTATACTTTTACACAGTACTCCTATTTACTATTCTTTATTCCCACCTTATCTCAGAAATTGACCTCCCACAGCCTCACAGCTTTCTAGATCCAACTAACAACCCTTTCCCCCCCACTAAGAGTCTTATCTTCTTTCCATACTTTCTAAAACGTGAATAGTGGGGTGGAAGACCACGGTTAACACTATACATAGCCAAAGGATCTCCCATCTCTTCTCTACTGGCTGCTACTGTAAATATCAGAATACTGGTTTGCTGTCTTAACCCATTTTGCCTTACTCCTCCAACTGATCACAAAAAAGAGTAGGGGGAAGCTGTGAACACCAAGATACCCAAAAGAGACTACACCACTGAATCTCACAGGTATTCTACCACAGAAATTCATACCATAAACACAAGGAACCAGAACAGATCAAGTTAAGAAAAAGAGGTTAACAAGAAGAGTCTCAAGAAAAATGAGAAGACAAAGAAACAATCCGCAAACGAAGGGAAAGGAGGAAGCCTCAGAAGGAATGCTAAATGAAACAGAGGCAACTCAACTATCATATATTGAGTTCAAAACAATGATTATAAGGAAGTTCAATGAGCTCACAATGAGCTTCCAGAAATTACAGGGAAGCTACAACGATCTCACTGTAAACTATATCAATATGAAAAAGGAAATAGAAACTATCAACAAAGGACAAGAAGAAATGAAGAATACAATTTCTGAACTAAAGAACACAGTAGAAGGAATGAAAAGCAGGATTGATGAAGCAGAAGATCGGATCAGTGAATTGGAGGACAAAGTAGAAAAAAACATCCAGAAACAACAAGAAAAGGAAAAGAGGCTCAGAAAAAAGGAAGAGGGATTAAGAGAAATGCAAGACAATATGAAACGTAATAATATCCATTTAATAGGGATACCAGAAGGAGAAGAGCAACGGATAGAAAACCTACTTGAAAAAGTAATGAAGGAAAACTTCCCCAATTTGATGAGAGAAAAAGTCACACAAATCCAGGAAACACAAAGAGTTCCAATCAAGAGGAACCCAAAGAAGCCCACCTCAAGACACATCTTAATTAAAATGGCAAAATTTCAAGACAAAGAGAGAATATTAAAGGCAACAAGAGAGAAAAGGGAAGTAACATACAAGGGAGACCCAATAAGGCTAAGAGCTGATTTCTCAATGGAAACACTTCAAGCCAGAAAAGAATGGCAAGAAATATTCCAAGTAATGAGAACCAGAAGCCTGCAAGCGAGGTTACTTTAGCCAGCAAGGCTCTCAATCAAGATAGAAGGCCAAATAAGAAGCTTCCCACACAAAAGAAGTCTAAAAGAATATACCTCCACCAAACCAGCTCTGCAAGAGATGCTAAAGGGTCTGATTTAAGGGAAAGAAGGAAAAGAGAAAGAGAGAGAGGAACACACGTACATAAGTGGCAATGAATAAGTACTTATCGATAATAACCTTAAATGTAAATGGATTAAATGCTCCAATCAAAAGACATAGAATAGCTGAATGGATAAGAAACCATGACCCACACATATGCTTCCTAAAATTGACCCACCTCAGGACAAAAGACCTGCGCAGGCTGAAAGTGAAGGGCTGGAAAGAAATTTTCCAAGTAAATGGACAGGAAAATAAAAGCCGGGGTAGCAATATTCATTTCAGACAAAATAGACTTCCAAAAAAGGGCCATAAAGACAGATCCAGAAGGTTGCTTCATAATACTCAAGGGAAGAATCCATCAAGAAGACATAAATATTATAAACATATATGCACCCAACATAGGTGCACCCAAATACATAAAGAAAATCCTAGAGGACTCCAAGAAAGATATTGACAGCAACACAATTATAGTGGAGGATTTTAACACCCCACTCTCAAAAATGGACAGATCTTCCAACAAAATATCAACAAAGACATTGTGGCATTGAACAATATCCTAGATGAAATGGATGTAACTGATATTTACAGAGCCCGCCATCCTGAAGAAGCTAAATATACATCCTTTTCAAATGTACATGGAATATTTTCAAAGATAGAACACATGATAGGACACAAAGCAAGCCTCAACAAATTCAGGAAAATTGAAATCATACCAAGCATTTTCTCTGACCACATGGGACTGAAACTACAAACCAACCCTAAGGAAAAAACCCCCAAACACTCAAAGTCATGGAGGATAAATAGCATGCTATTAAACAATGAATGGGTCAAGGATGAAATTAGGGAAGAAATAAAAACATTTCAGGAAACAAATAAAATTGAACTCACAACAACCCAAAACTTATGGGACACAGCTATGGCAGTATTGAGAGGGAAGTTCATAGCGATACAGGCATACCTAAAAGAGATAGAAATATTTCAAACAAACAACCTAACCCTATGTCTACAAGAACTAGAGGAAGAACAACAAAGACAGCCCAGAGGAAGTAGAAGGAAGGAAATAATGAAGATTAGAGCAGAATTAAATGACATAGACACTAAAAGCACAATTCTAAAGATCAATGAATCCAGGAGCTGGTTCTTTGAAAGGATAAACAAAATTGACAAGCCTTTAAGCAGACTCATCAAGAAAAAAAGAGAGAAAACGCAAATAAACACAATCAGAAATGAAAGAGGAGAGATTACAACTGACACCACAGAAATACAAAGAATTGTAAGAAATTACTACGAAGAACTGTATGTCAAGAAATTTGAAAACCTAGATGAAATGGACAAATTTCTAGAAAAATATAATCTTCCAAAACTCAATGAAAAAGAAGCAGAAAACCTGAACAAACCAATAACAGCAAAAGAAATTGAAGCAGTAATGAAAAAACACCCAACACACAAAAGCCATGGACAAGACAGTTTCACAGGAGAATTCTACAAAGCATTTAAGGAAGAAGTAACCCCTATCCTGCACAGTCTATTACAAAAAATCCAAAAAGATGGAAGACTCCCAAACTCTTTTTATGAGGCCAACATCATCCTAATTCCAAAACTAGTTAAGGACACAACGAAGAAAGAAAACTTCAGGCCAATATCTCTGATGAACATTGATGCTAAAATCCTCAACAAAATACTGGCAAACCACATCCAACAATACATTAAAAAGATCATCCACCATGACCAAGTGGGTTTCATCCCAGGGATGCTTCAATATTCACAAGGATGGTTCAATATTCGCATATCAGTAAATGTAATACATCACATAAACAAAAGCAAAGACAAATCACATGATCATATCAATAGATGCAGAAAAAGCATTTGATAAGGTACAGCACCCATTTATGATAAAAACACTGAGCAAAGTGGGAATAGAGGGAACATTCCTCAACATAAGAAAGGCCATATATGAGACACCTACAGCCAGTATGATACTCAATGGGCAAAAACTAAAATCTTTTCCACTAAAAACAGGAACAAGACAAGGCTTTCCACTTTCACCACTTTTATAGCCCCAGCAATCAGACAAGAAAAGGAAATAAAAGGCATCCAAATTGGAAAGGAGGAAACAAAACTGTCATTGTTCACAGATAACATGATAGCGTAGGGAGAAAATCCTATAGACTCCGCCAAAAACTGCTTGACCTAATAAATGAATTTGGCAAAACAGCGGGATACAAAGTCAATATCCAGAAATCAAAGGCATTTCTGTACACCAACAATGAAACAGCAGAAACAGAAATCAAGGAAAAAATCCCATTTGAAATAGCAAAAAGAACAATAAAATACCTAGGTATAAACCTAACCAAAGAGGTAAAAAACCTGTATTGAGAAAACTACATAACACCGAGGAAAGAAATCAAGGAAGACACAAATGGAAACATATACCATGTTCATGGATTGGGAGAATTAATATCATTAAAATGTCCATACTACCCAAAGCAATTTACACATTCAATGCGATACTTATTAAAGTACCGATGGCTTATTTCACAGACATAGAACAAACACTTCAAAAATTTATATGGACATATAACAACCCCGAATATCTACTACAATGTTGAGAAAGAAGAGTAACGTAGGAGGGATCACAATACCTGACACTAAACTATACTACAAGGCCACGGTAATCAAAACAGCCTGGTACTGGCATAAAAACAGGCACATGGACCAATGGAACAGAACAGAGAACCCAGAAATAAACCCAAGTCTCTACGGTCAATTGATATTTGACAAAGGAGGCAGCAACATAAAATGGAGTAAAAATAGTCTCTTCAACAAATGGTGCTGGGAGAACTGGACAGCTACGTGCAAAAAATTGAAACTAGACCACCAACTTACACCCTATACAAAAATAAATTCAAGATGGATAAAAGAATTAAATATAAACTGTGACACCATTAAAGTACTAGACGAAAACATAGGTAGGAAAATCTCAGATATATCACCCAAAAAGTTTTTTACTGACATGTCCCCTAGAGCAAGAGACATAAAGGAAAGAATAAACAAATGGGACCTCATCAAAATAAAAAGCTTCTGCATGGCTAAAGAAAACAGTATCAAAATAAAAAGAGAATCAACTGTATGGGAAAACATATTTGTCAATGATACCTCAGACAAGGGCTTAATCTCCATAATATATAAAGAACTTACACAACTCCACTCTAAGAAGACAAGCAACCCAATTAAAAAATGGGCAAAGGACTTGAATGTACCCTTCTCCAAGGAGGACATACAGAAGATCCCAAATGACAGGAAACGATGTTCAATATCGCTACCTATCAGAGAGATGCAGATTAAAGCCAAAATGAGGTACCACTTCACACCAGTCAGAATGACCAACATAAGCAAAACAACAAATAACAAGTGTTGGAGAGGTTGTGGAGAAAAGGGGACACTAGTGCACTGTTGGTGGGAATGCAGACTAGTACAACCACTGTGGAAAACAGTATGGAACTTCCTCAGAAAACTAAAAATGGATCTGCCTTTCGACCCAGCAATTCCACTGCTGGGACTATATCCTAGGAATCCTAAAACACCAATCCAAAAGAACCTTTGCACCCCAATGTTCATAGCAGCACAATTTACAAGTGCTGGAAGCAACCTAGATGCCCATCAGTAAATGAATGGATCAAAAAACTATGGTACATTTACACAATGGAATTTTATGCAGCAGAAAGAAAGAAGGAACTCCTGCCCTTTGCAACATCATGGATGCAACTGGAAAGCATTATGCTAAGCGAAATAAGCCTGGCAGTGAAAGATAAATACCATATGATCTCACCTTTAATAAGAACCTAAACAACAAAACAGTGAAACAAGCAAAATGTAATCAAAGACACTGTAACAGAGGACAGACAGAAAGTGACCAGAGGAGAGAGAAGAGTGAGTTTCAGGGGAAAAGGGGAAGGGTTTACAGGAACAAAGTTAAAAGACACATGGATAAAGACTAGGGGGAGGGTGGTAATGGAATGGAATTTGGGAGGGAGGGGTGGGTGGGCTGGATTTGGAGTAAAGGGGAGAAAACTGTACTTGAACAATGATTAAAATAAAATTTAAAAAAAGGAAAAAAATAATGTGAATTTATTCTTGTTACAGTTCTGGAGGGCTTAAGCCTCAAGTCAGTTTCACTAGTCTAATGTCAAGTTATCAACAGAGCTGGTTGCTGTTAGAGACTCTGAAGGGAGAATTCATTTCTTTGCTATTTCCAGCTTCTACTGACACCTGCACTCTTTGTCTTGTGGACCCTTCCTTCGTCTTCTAAGTGTTATCAGTCCAATCTCTGCTTCCAACATCACACTGCCTTCTCTTTTGTCTATGTCATATCCCCCCTACCTTCCTCTTATAAGGAGACTTACGGTGGCATTTAGGGCCCATCCAGAAAATCCAGGATCATCTCTTCTCAAGATCCTAAATTTAATCACATCTGCAGTCTTTTTTTCGAGTACAACACTTACAGGTTCCAGAAACTATGGCATGGATATCTGTGGGGGTCAGTATTCAGCCTCCCACCTCAAGTATGGGTCTTTGGGAAACTGAGTCACCACACACATCTGAAACTTAGTTTCTTCATTTTACAAAAGGAATGAGCATTCTGCCCTGCTGACCTCTTGGACTTAATGGGAAGTTCCAGGGAGATGGTAGATATCATGGCATTTTGTAGGTTGCTGAGTGAATAGCTCACCACTGTGGCTGGTTCTTGTCCTTTGTATGAAGCTAAGGTCTCCTCAGTTTAGTCACCCACAGCCCAGGAACGCTGCCTCCAAGGCCCTCCTGCAGCATGTCTTGATAAGAGCTCTCCAATGTGAGCTTGTCCTTAAGCTGACTCTCTCCTCACACCCTGTACCAGTGAGTGACACTGGAAGGTGGAATGTCCCTGGGTGGGTGCAGCCATTCTGGCTTTGATCCCAGGCATAGGCTAGTGATCATCTCAATTGCCTAATATTTCTGTTCCCACTTGGCTACGTTGTGGTTCCAATGAGATCCATGTGTATGTAAATAGGATTATCAGTATAAAGGTCTCAGCACAGTGCTTGGTAGAGAGGAAATAACCCCTGGTGATTATTTTCTCAGTAGCAATTAAAGCAGTCTGTTCTGGTCACCCTTTTGCTACCTCTGGAGGGAACCATCATTTACTTCTTCCTCTGCAAGACATCATAAGATTAGAACAAGCAGCCTTGGAATTGGTGCCATTCCAGCCCTCTGCCAGTTGCTTTTCACAGTCACTTTGGTGGATCATGCCTTACTATCAATGTCAGTTGGTCAGCTCACCTGCAAGCAGGTCATCATTTTTGTTCAGAAGCTGATAAGAGGTAGGCAAGGGACAGCAAATCTCCAAATGGAGATATTGGCAAAACCACCTGGGCTCAAGGCCACAGCTGGTTCCTGGGGCTTGGCGAAGACCACAGAGATTACTAGCAAGCTTCCAAAGTAAATCAGGTGTCTCTCTACCCAAACCCAGGAAAGTCACATCTGTTATTACCTCGGTGGTGCATGTGGGAGGTTGAGCTTCAGCTAAGCATGTGAGAAACTAAGAATAGAAAGGCCCTTTCTGAACATGGCCTTGTCACACTCTCATCATGCCAATATGGAGACTGGATCCATGTCACCAGGGGTGATGGAGGAGAACTGTGGGGGTAACTTGGCTATTATTCCCCAAGACAGCCAGGCTGGCAGCTTTCCAATCTTGGTTTGTGGCCTCTTTCTGAGGTTAGCTTGATACCATCAGAGAATACTGCCATTTCTCAAGGCATTCTCCAGCTAGCTTTGCCTCTGGGGTGCCCTACAACCCTAAATAGAGGCAGTTCAATGACACTCTCCCATTTTATAGATGGAGGTTTGGAGTCAGGGGGAATTAAGTTGCCCAGGATGCACACATAATTGTACCCAACAGCTCACTGCCCCCTGCCCAAACCTAAGTTTTTGGATCATAGTCTAGCACTTGATGAAGTACTTTCTGTTTCTCCAAATGCAGGAGGCCACACAGCAGTGTTAGCTAAAGCATTATCAGCTTACTCTCCTTGTGCATGCATTCTGAATACAATTCTGCTCTAGAGCAGCCCCACCATTTCAAAGGTCCACTCAATGTAACATGCCAAATTACCTTGATGTATGAATTAGGTATTTTGTTTCTCGAAAAGAAACTTCAATATACCTTTTGCATATTTGTTAGATTGTTTCTATTGTTTTTTTTCTTTCTTTCTTCATGAACTATGTAAGGCATCTTGGCACCAGTTACAGACCCTGAGTTGGTAGGTGGGCACATTTATCTCTGTGGCCCATTCCTAATGCAGGTAAGGAATCTGGAAATAAAAGAATTCACTTCTCTCAGGTTCTAGAGGTGGGGATGCTACCCTCTTCCAGAAAAAAACTCAAGCACCAATGTATAGACAACTTGCTGGGAGCAGCATACCCGGTCCAGAAATTGATCTGAATTTGGGTGGGGGGTGCAGAGTTCAGTAATGTAGTAATATGGAAACACAGTACTGATGATTCTAGAATATTGGTTCACACAAGGTGGTCCAGGTACCCATGAGGGTCCCTAAGACCACTTTTGGGGCCCACAAGATCAAAACTTTTCTCACAATAATGCCAAGGTGCATTTGTCTTTTATTTCCTTCTCTCACAATTGCAGTGATTTTATTTCCTAGAGACAACACATGTTACAGATCCAGTCAATGGTGTTCTGGAATAGTTATGGGGCTCGATTGCTCGCCACCAAGAAGCGTGATTCCCAAGGCAAGATTTTGGTGAAAAATTAAAGGGGTTGTTTACTTAAAGGTTATATAGATTTAGCCTTGGCTGGAGTGGCTCAGTGGACTGATCACCAGCCTGTGAACCAAAGGGTTGTCAGTTAGATTCCCAGTGTAGGGCACATGCCTGGGTTGTGGGCCAGGTCTCTGGTAGGAGGTGTACGAGATACAATCCACACATTGATGTTTCTCTCCTTCTCTCTCTCTCTCCCTTCCCCTCTCTAAAAATAAATAAATAAATAAAACCTTTTTTAAAAAGTTATATAGATTTAGAATGATGGTGGATTTCTTCCATTAAGTCTCTCTCCCTTAAAAACCTCCCAAAACACATAGTTCTGTCTTCCTTTGCCAAACCAGGGTAGTTTCAGAATACACCACTCAGAGGTACTGCTTTTTAAAAAAGCAGAAGCCTGCAGCTCAGCATTCCCAATCACAGTTCAACTTCAGGCATCTTTCACAAGTCTGGGTGGCTGGGCAGGTCCCCACTGCACTGCCAACTCGGCAGCTGTCTTCTGCAGGCAGACCTCCAGGCAGACAACCTCACCTCATGGTGGCCTTATCAGCAGACTTTTCTACAGACCTCGTGGTTGACTGACCTTCCGACTTTCTGCTCCAACTTTAAATGCTCGGTGTACAACTTCCTGCATCATCTAACATCTGACTCCTCCTATGGTGCATTAGTGTCCAACTTTTTTGTCAGGTCCCCAGTGTCTTTAACTCTCTTTTGGCTGCCATCTTTAGTCAGGGCAAGAGTTCCCAGGGCCACATGGTCATCCAGGGAGAGCATCTGTCCTCATCCCCATATTTCACATAGGTGCTATATGAGTCACCTGCCTGGCTATGTTGTGAGTCACTGCGCATTCTCAGTCATGCACACAATTCTGCAGCTTCTGAAATCTTCCTTTGAGGAAGGCATGGGCTGTTATCCTGCCTTTGTTATGCAGTGTGTCTTAAATGTGATACTTTCTACTCTGTGTGCACCTATCCAGCTCCTTCCTGCCCCCCTGCAGGATTTGGGGGTGATGTGGGGCTCCCCAGCCCTCAGGGGCCCATGGTCTGTACCCCATTACAATGTGACATCACAACAGATTGAATGCAGAACCAGGTTTAAGAATCCACCTACCTGTCTTCTATTAAACCTAACATTAAAAGTATTTGTGAAAATGTAAAACTCTTCTCACTGATCATTTGTTTTAGAAATATAGTTATTTATGTTAATATGTTATGTGTTTTTATTATTATTTTAAAATGAATTAATAACTATTTTAAATACTCTCAGTTTAAATTCCTAAAACTGTAAATATCAATAGATAGAGCCTATATAACCAAGCATTCTTTGGGGTCCTTGATAATTGTTAAGAGTGTAAAAGGGGCCCTGGCTGACATAGCTCAGTGGATTGAGCACGGGATACAAACCAAAGCATTGCAGGTTTGATTCCCAGTCAGGGCACATGCCTGGGTTGCAGGCCATGGCCCCCAGCAACCACACAATGATGTTTCTCTCTCTCTCTTTCTCCTCCCCTCCCCTTCCCTCTCTAAAGAAATAATTAATTAATTAAATCTTTTAAAAAATTGGGTAAAAGGGCCCTGAGCCATAAAGCTTCAGAATTGCTATCCTAGAAATTGAGCGCCCTCTCACTGGACATCCAGGGACACAGTACGGGGAATGAAATTGCCCAAGGTCACCTAGTGATTTATTTACAGAAACAGGACTTTAATTCAGGTCTTCTGAGTACCCAAATTTAAATTTCCAGCCCATTTTCTTGTCAAAAGCTTCAGTGACTTGGCTCAGGGGCAATGGCCTAAATGAACCAATGGTAACATACTTTCCCAAGCTACCAAATACTTGCACCACCAGTGGGTTTAGCTCTTTATCCACAAGGGCATTTACCCAACTACCACCTTAAAGAATTGTGATGTGGGGGAGAAAATCACCTAGGTCATGCAACAAGACAGTGGTCCAACAGAACCAGGATCTAGGCTTTAAAATAACAAAAGTTGTATTGGAGACTGCAGAAAGACCCTCTTTGCCCCCTCACCAAAAAAGGTATTAAAATTGAACAGAGCTCATCATTAAACTGCAGGCTCTTGAAAAGGCTGAGTAACCTTACCTCAGCCTGCTCCCCAAATCTGTCTGTCCAGGAGAGGTTTCAGTTACATCTTACCTCACTGATCTGAATTGCTCCTGCATTGTAGGAGTTGAAGCTTATTTAAACACATCTACCTACACAGAATATCTCATGGCACAAGAGTGTCTGAAATTTGCACACACCAGGTAATTCTCTTAAATGCTTTGTTCCACATCACCACCATATAACCTGTATGCACAGATTGCTAAAAAGGGCTGTCTCCATGCTCCATGGATCTTTCCATTAAACTCCATTTAATTTTAATAGCACTGGTGCCATATGTTCTAGACATCACACTGTTTGAGCTGCAGAATTGACATGCACTTTCTCTATGAATTGTTACCCAAAGATGAGAAAGGAGGGGCTTAGACTTGGGTACTTACTGAGGGTTTGTACTAGTAATGAAAGGGCAGTGGCCAAGTATTCATTAAGCACTGTAGCTTTTAAACAAGCTTGACATTTGAGCATTCTTGCTGGTGCTCTTCCAGCCCATTTGCAAGTTGAGAAGGGAGCTGTTAAATCTTCCTTTGCCATAGACTTTTGTGGCATCACTAACCACAGTTTTCAATTTCCCAGTCTTGACAGTGGGTCAATAGAGCTCAGCATTGCAGGAGGACTAGCTGAAGGGAGAAAGGAGAGCACACTGTGGAAAAGAAGAGGCTCAATTTCTCCACTGTCCCTGATATATATCATTAATTGAGAGTCATTATTTTTGTGGATTTGTTACAATTGTCTTCTACAACTGGCTTCCTCAGTGCTTTTCTAATGATCTATGTGTGCTCTGAGGCACATTTGTGAATGTGAATCTATTTACTTCTAATTTACATAATCACGGAGGGCTGTTGATAACACAGACATGCTTTAGAGCCAATGCATTAGCATTTTCCTCCAGATTATTTTTTTACTCTGACTTGATAAATCCATTCCTATCATAAGTATAACCTAATGTTTTGCTTCCCATTACAAAGTAAGGAAAATAGCCACATCTCTGCACAGGCCATTTATCCCATATGATATCTCAAGGTTGATACTCTCATGTGCTTAGAGGTTTTGTTTTCTTGTATTTAAAAACAAAACAGATAAAACTTCTAAAGCTGACAGAAGAAGAAACTTAAAATTTGAATAGTTTAATATTTATTAAACAAATTGAATATTAGTTAAAAGTCATCCCACAAAGACCCCCTAGATTCAGATAAATTTCTTTGAAAAATTTTCCTAATATTTAAGAAAGAAATAACGCTAATGTTATGTAAGTTCTTGCAAAGGATAGAAAAGAGGGGAACACTTCCTTTTCTGATGCAGTTATAATAACCTGGATTCCAAAACCTGGCAAGATATTACAAGAAAAGAACATTATAGACCAATTTCTTCCATGAACATAGTTTCACAAATCCTTAAAAAATATTAGCTGATTAAATCCAGTGTGTGTGTGTATGTATATATATAATTTATTAATATGTTTCTTTATATACACACATATAATATACACATATAGCTCTATCATCCATTTAAACTCCATTCATATATATGTCCATAGATATATATTTATATATACTTATTGCACATCCGTGTGTGTGTGTGTGTGTGTATGTATGGAGAGAAAGAGAGCACGTCGTGTTCATATTCCTTCTGATGTTTTTAGGAGTCACCTTCTTGTATTTCGATTCTTTACTTAGTGTCTGCTTCTGGAGAAACACAACCTAATTCAACAACTGTAAGAGACCATTCTGCATGGTGTGGGCCCAGCTCCCACTCAGAGATGCACAGGACCCATGCCCATGGATAGGTTCTCCTGTGGGGAATCAGGCCTGCAATGTGCCTAGGCCACTTTGAGTCTTGCTTTTTCCTAAAACTCCCTCACCCTGAATTGAGGACATTTACTGCAAAGTAACTTCCTGAAATCCATGCTAAACCTTCCAAGGATGAGTGTAACCCATTCAACCACTTTTGCCTTTTCATTTGCAAATATCCCTCTTCTGTGTTGTGATTAGCAGCATTGGCTCCTTTGTTTTCTGTAAAAGGTAACCACCTTAGTGAACAGGTGCATAGTAAATGAGGATCATCATGTAATGTGTAGAGGGGAGAAATAAAAGCCTGTCATGGTGGAGGCTGCGGCTTTTGCTCCCCTTGAGAGAAAAAACATGCTGCCCCTTTTTTTCCACTGGACTCGGTAGTCCATGTGAATGTCTCATTTCATCCATAATGACACAGACACTGCAAGCTAGTGTCTGCATCAAACAACCAACTGAAGTTTATTCCAGGAATGAGTGGGTGGTTTAATATTAGAAAGTTAATCAATGTGATTAATCATATTAACAGAGAAAATCATGCAATTATTTATATAGATGCAGAAGAGAATTTGACAACATTCAACAGTCATCCATGATAAAACACACACACATACACATACAAAAATCTGTTAGCAAACTAAGAATAGAAGGAAACTTTCTAATCTGATAAAGTAACGTACAAAACTACAGCAACCCTCATAATGAACAATAAAATATTAAAATTTTCTCCATAGATTGGGAATGACAAAAAGTTGCCCATTATCATTACTTTGATTCCACATTATACCGGATATCTAATCTAGTTCTATCAAAAATAAATCAGTTTGCTGTTTGCAAACTACATAATTGGATACATAATAAGTCAAATAGAATCTACATACAAACTATTAGACTTTATAAAGGAGCAGGTTACAAAATCAATATATAAGAATTGTTACATTTTTATATATTAGCAATGAACAAATGGAAAGTAAAATTAGAAAAGATACCATTTATAATATCAAAAATCATCAAATACTTAGAAATAAATTTCAGAAATGAATGAAAAATGTGCAAAACTTCTACACTGAAAATAAGAAAATATCGAGACAAGTTAAGACAGTCTAAATAAAAAGAAGGATATGCCATTATTAATGGCCTGGAAGACCAAATATTGTAAATATATAAATTTTCTTCACATTAATTAATCCATGGATTCAACACAATCCCAATAAAAATCCAGCCAGTCTTAAGAAATTTTTTTTTCCACATTGCTAGACATTAAGAATGCTATAATAAGACAACTGGTGCAAGGGCAGTAAAAAATCAATTTGAAAATAAAACAGAATAAAGAGTCCAGAAACAGACCTACATGTATGTTATCACCTGATTTATGAAAGATTGTCTCTTCCATAAATTATTATGGGTCAATTGACTATCATATGGAAAAAATACACTATAACTACTATCTCATGTCATATACCCAAACAAATTCTAGGTGAAGTGTAAAAGGTAAAAAAGTAAAAATATTTTTTTTACTTTTTTTTTTTACATAGAAGAACATCTTCATGAGTTTATAGTAAGCGAAGATAGCTTTAGTGGATCACTAAATGTATTAACTATATTAAAATATAATAAATTAGACAACATTAAAATTAAAACTTTAGATTATCAAAAAACATTGAGTGGGAAAAGGTAATCTTCAGAGAGGAGAAAAATATTTGCAATATATATATTTAGGTCCTTTGCCAAATTTTTTATTGAAGTATCCATCTTTTTCATATTGATTTGTAGAAATTTTAAAATATATTGTATATTCTGAGTAGTTCTTTGTAATATATGTTCATAATATATATATACATTAAAAACTATATAGAATATATAAAGAATTCCTGTACATACATGATCTGGGTATATTTCGTTATGTAACACTTAAAGCAGTCTTGAAAAACATAAAGAACACATACACACACAGACATCTAGAAACTGCATTCTCCCTACTCACCTCAGACACAGTCCATGAGGTGGTATTTCAACTGCTAACATTCAGTATGGTAACCCCTCTCCCTCCTCCACCCCTCCAATTCTCATTCATTGGTATAGCCCCATCAGCTGTGTCCAGGACAACATTTGAAACAGACCATGTTTCAAAGCAGGCCAGACCCAACCTTTGAGAGTACTTAGGCTCCCCGCTCTATGCATCCTGATTCCTGAGGCCTGGGCTGGACTTTGGCAACAGGACAGCCACCTGGTTAGGGGTTGGGGGTTAGAGGAATACGTGAACAGAGTCAGAGGTTTCCCACACATCTGCCCTGGCCTATTGACAAGCAATGTGAGGGTTGGTGGCCATGGATCTGTCATTATTAAGTGGGTGGCAGCTTGGGAGGGGAGATAATTCTCCTTGATGAGTCCATCAGTCTAGTTACAAGCAGGGTACTTGGTGTTGATGAAAATAAAAGGTATTCGTCCCTGTGTATTGGAAGGGTTCAGCAGGTACACTCTTTGATAAATGGTCACAGTAATGAAATTCACACTCTTTAATCACAAGGGCTATAACTCAATTAAAAACACACCTAGGACTGATTTGGGTTAGAGAGCTCTGCCAGTTCCTTGGGCTTCATTATATTTGGTTTATCTTTGCTCAGCCTCTTCTGACATGCTTAATTATAGAAGTCAATGGCAGAGGAGCTGTCACTGTCCTGATGGTTTTAAAGTCAATTTTGGGGTCCTGGGAAGATTGGGTCAAAGGGAGATAGGAACCAGGGTACCCAAAACAGGGAACTCAGGGCCATAGTCTCCCTGCCTTGGCTTGCATCATCTTATAAGCAGAAAATAAGTCAGAGTCTTCACTCTCAGGAATCCTAGGAAGGGCTCTCCTTTGTCCCTCAGAAGAGATCTGATGTTGGGAAAGCCAATTTAATGTGAGATAGGAACTGTTGCTGTTTCTATTTTACACATTTGGAAAGCTAGGAAAAAGAAAAAGGAGTGATGAGTGGCCTAGAGGGCTGTGGAAGGCAAGCACTTCAGCAGATACCATTGCTACACCACCACAAAACAGACACATGCCCTCCGCACACACACAGATATACTTTCCTCACATCTATGCCTATGCAGATACACCTGAATATAGACATAGATCCACACACCCATCTGCGTTTCAAACTCATATATGTAAATATACACACACCCACACCACTGTGTAGATACACCCAGGTATGGGCACACACATATACACTTAACTGCACTCTCAACACACATGTCCACATGCATGCACTGAAATACACAACCTTCATACACCCAGTCAAATATATATACATATACCTGTGCAGCTAGGCCTGGATATAGACACGCCTCCACATACCCATACATATCTACGCCCCACACCCCCCACACCATCTCCACATATACACTTGTACAGATATACCCAGTCATACATCACAGACATAAATTTAAACACACATACATATCTATACTTTCCCACACATGTATGCAAACCTCAATACCTATGCCAATACACTGATATATGAACAGACACACATATACATATCTGCATCCAACACATACAAATTGTAAACTCCATACCCACACTCATGGAGATGCATTTGATGCAGACACAAATTCATACACAAATACACATCTGCCTCACACACATATCCACACCCAAACACATAGCTGCATCTCCTCCTCACACCCACTCCCAGGCAGGTACATCCAGATACAAACACACATCTACACACTGAGTTACAAAAACATATATGCACACCCACATAACCCCATGTACTCATATGCATATATGTACAGACACATACACACACATTGACACCTGTGCAAATAAACTTAGAAAATCCACATACCCATAGACATCCATACTATATACATACCCACACACATCTATCTATCTATATATGCACACACCTACACATATCAATACATATAAACATTTACATATACATACACACCCATTCATAAACAGCATATCTACCCATACTTCCATCCCAGACATGAACACACACATAAACAAATGTACATGTACATAAACAAGCATACATATCCACATGTATAATGCACATACAGCATATACACATATGTATACACATACACATATGCCCATGCACATGCATACATATACATGAACACAAATGCACAGCAAATATGTGTGTTTGTGTGGAGGGTGTACATATATATCCAAATGTTCAACATAGTCACACTCACATACCCAGACACGTATATAATGAACATGTATGTACACACTCGCACTCATTCACTTCCACAAGCTATCTTTATTGCTAGGCACAATGAGCACTTTCTAGAAATCTGTGGCTTAAGGACAGTCCTGAGAAGTCAGCATAATACATGCTCCTTATTTACCTCAGCCCTGGAAATCTTAGCGATGACAACCAGCTGGATGAGCCTCTCCCCTCTTTCCTAAGAAAGCAGTGGGATCAGTGGCTCCCTTGACTTCCCAGTTCACCTGTCAAGCTAGTGGTGCTTTCTCCAGAAGAACCCATGCCACCGTTCCAGAGGGTCCTGGGAGCTTTCCTGGACCAATAATAGCAGGTGGCAGGAAATCAGAGAACCATTCTGGGAAGGATGGTAGGGCTGAGATGATACAGAGCCTGTGGCCTTGCTAAGGAGCTATGCTTTTATGCTCAGTATTACCAGGTGCCAACCAGAAGTTGGAAGTAGTGGAGGGGTGTGGTCAGATTTGTGGAGGATCCCTCTGGCTGCCCTGTGCAGAATGAGAGGCATACAGTTTGGAAGAGAAGAGGCCAGGGCAGAAGCTGGTACAGCTATCCAGGTAGTGGAGGAAGCATAGGCCAATGGTGAGGGTGGCAGTGTGTGTGGAGCTGCAGGTGGTGAGTTTCCTGGAGAGAGTCTGAGCAGGGCTTGGTTATGATTTGGCATGAGGGAGAGGGAAGGAAGAGCAAAGAATGACATCTAGATTCCTGAGGTAGATGACTGGGTGAGGCTGTACAAGTAAGAAGGAGCCATGCCAGGCAAGCTCCACTGACCATGGCAGGGGATTGGGCTTTATCTGAGGATCATGAGTAGCAATTGAAGGGTTGTAAGCTGATGAAGATATTGTGTGCATTTATGAACATCAGAAGTTTACTGGATAGACCAGATGAATGATAGGGAAAGTCAGGCAGGTCCCTCAGGGATGATTTGCACCAGCTAGGAGGGATGGAGCTATCAGGCCAGAGCCAGTAGAAGCTGGTCCCTGCCTAGCACCTCAAGGCAACTCACTAGGGTAGCACAGGTAAGGTGGCCCATGCCAAGCTCCATATGGGAGCTAGATGTCTGAAATCAAAACAGACTTCAAGGATGTATCTGCTCTAGACCTCTCCTCTAGATTCTGGCAGCCTCAGATGTTCCTTAACATGTGATGGTTATTATTCCTGTCTTCATACAGTCTCCCCTCTATGTACATCTGTCTCTGTGTTCAGAGTTCCCCCTTGTATTAGGTCATCAGTCTGTGGATTAGGGCCTAGCCTAATGATCTCACCTTAACTTGATTACCTCTGTAAAATCCCTATTTCCAAATGAAGTCATATCCACAGTTACTGAGTGTTAAGACTCCGATATCTTTTGGGTGGGACATACCATTCACCTAGCCTCAAGCATGAACAGAAGTTCTTGGGACCCCTCCTGGGTCAGGACAGCAACAGTGGAACAAAGCTAACTGCATGGTCCAGGCTGGGCCTGTGAGCAGTGTTCTGCCTGGGACAGACCTTTTTCACCAGAGGCCTGGGACCCCAGAGCAGAGCAGGCCTCTCATAAGGATAGTGTGGAGTGAGAACAGAAGTTGCTAGGAAACACTGGGTACAAGGGGCTAGCTTTGGGAGGAGAAGGGGACCCAGAAGGAGGGAGAGCTGAATGAGTGGCAGCTGAAGCCTGGGAGGTATGTGCTGACCCTCCTCTCCCTGGGCCTTCTCTTAAGGGAATTAGGGCACTTGTGCTGGGAATGGACATTTCTAGGCCACTGGGCTATGGGCCCAGGTTGTGAGAAAACAGAGCTGGCGCATGTGAGTGTACAGGTGGGTCTGTGTGTCCCTATGAACCAAGGTACTTTTGGGGTCATATGCCTGCATGTACATCACCTTGTATAAGACCACATGTGTCTGTGGGAGTGTGCCTCTGTGTGTGTGCATGTAGGGGGGAAGGGGAATGATCAGAGAAGACTGGCAGGGGAGTTGTTACCTGAGCTGCAGCTCAACTGGGCTTTAAACTCCTCATAAAAATATCAGGTGGTCTTCTGCATCACCCCTCAGCCAGCTAATCCCTCTCCACTTAACTATCCCAGGCCTCTGGCATTTCATCTCACCCAGAAGCATCTCTTCTGCAGGCTATTGCAGCTGGCAGAAAAGCCTGCTGGGTCCCCAACTATCCATGCATATGGTTGCTAATCCTTTGCCAGTCACATTTTAGTTGGGCACATGCTAGCAGTTTATTTGTTATTTGTTTTCTCACTCATAATCCAGAACAAGTCTGGTTGCTAAACTGCACATGCTCATTGGGAATAAAAGCTGTTTGGGGTCAACCAAGACCTGGGGTCTAGATGAAAAACAGCCATCCCTGGCAGGGTTGGCTGGGGCTGCCAGACCTGGCTTGGCTGCAGGGCAACTACCTGCCCTCTGGCAGTAAAGAGCTTGCTTCCTCAGTGAGCTGAAAACGATCTAGGTTGCCTGCCTGTCATTCGAGGCTTGAGGAAGACAGACAGAGCTAGACAGACCCCAGGTCTCTCTATTCTGTTAATTCTTGTCCCTGGAAATGCAGAGAGAGTCTCAGTTTATGTGCTGATCACATTTTAGTGTGAACAGCAGCTAAGTGGTTAGAGCCACCATTAATTTTCTCTCTAATGAAGGAACAACGGACTTTGCCTGTAGGTAGAATTCTTTTAACTGTAAGTATATAGTAGGCAAATATCACAGGGGACAACAAAGGAAGGAAACCCTGGGTGCAAGTCCCTTCATGGGGGCCTCTCACTAGTCATGGGACCTGGCTATGCCAGTTTTCCCACCCACAGACAGAGCTGTGAGTAAGAGCTGTGCTACCAACTCCCATGGTTGTTGGAAGGGCCAGATGCAAGGATGGATGGAGAAATGTTTTAGGAACCCTTAGCTCTGTGCAGACATAAAGACTTTTTATCATTTGCAAAGGAAATTATGATGTTAGAAAAGTAAGCATGAAGCTCAAAGAAGCAAATATTCCTAAGTCTACTGGAGAGCTCATTGGTGTGGGGCCCATTATGTCTCTTCCATCTTCCAAGTAACTGATTGTTCAGGTACCATCTGCCTTAATTTTACTGTGTAAACTGGAAGCTCTTAAAGAGCTGGCTCTATTTTGAATTCTGTCTCCAAAACTTTTATACCTCAGCAGCATTTCCATTTTTCCAATGACACTTCACTCATTTATTTTTAGAGACAGGGAAGGGAGGGAGAAAGAGAGGCACAGAAACAATAATAGGTTGCCTCTCGCATGCCCCCAAATGGGGACCTGGCCCACAACCCAGGAATGAGGTCTGACTAGGAGTCAAACCAGCAACCTCTAGGTTTGCAGGCCAGTCCTCATTCCATTGAGCCACACTTTCCCGGGCTCCACTGACACTTTAAAATCCCCTTACACCCTGGGAGGGTAACTCTGTTGGTCAGAGCATGGTCAATATGCCAAGGTTGTGGATTTGATCCCAGGTCAGGGCATATATAATAATCAACCAATAAGTGGAACAAAAAAAATTGATGTGTTTCTCTTTCTCTCTCTCATCAATAAATAAAAATAAAAAATAAAATCCCCTAACATTATTCAAAAGGCTGGAGGAAGGCAGCTGTTATGAATGTTTACTTTTTTGCCCTTACTACATTTAGTACAATTATTTACTAGGCTAGTAACAAACTTATGACCCCGCTGCACCATTGCAAATGATCACATTACTACCCCCATTTGAAAACATCAACCTTCAAACTGTGTATATGCTTGATTGAAATGCTTCATGTGGTTCTGGCTGTCTGTGTATATATACATACAAATATATAAAGAGAATTGAAGGTAGTTGATTTAGTACAATCATAATCCACTGGCAAGTAGAGCTCTCTTGGGCTGGGGTATCTTGGGGAGTGTCTTTTAGGGGACCATGGTGTTTTCTCCACACTTCTTATTCCTCCTATCTTGCCATCAAGAGTGGTGGGACAGAGCCCCATGTTCACAGGAAATAAAGCTGTACCTCCAGGACTGAGATTGATGGACAAGGAGGCAAATGTCAGGGTTGGGGATTAATCTCTGCCTGTCCCCAATAATAGTGGTTACCCTAGAACAGAGATTCTCAAATATTTTGGTCTCTGGATTCCCTTTACATTCTTATGATCATCATATCTATTAATATTTAATGTGCCAGAAATTAAAACTGGGATCATATAAAAATATTTATGGCCTTGGTTGGTGTGGGTCAGTGGATTGAGCACAGGGCTGTGAACCAAAGGGTCGCTGGTTCAATTCCCAGTCAGGAAACATGTCTGGGTAGAGGGCCAGGTCCCCAGTAGGGGGCACACAAGAGGCAACCACACATTGATGTTTCTCTCCCTCTCTTTCCATCTCTAAAAATAAATAAATAACATCTTAAAAAATAAAACAATAAAACATTTTATCTATTTATTTTTAAAAATCCATCTATAATGGTTAGATTTTATATTGACCTCACTAGGCCATTGAATGCCCGGGCATTGGTTGAACATTATTCTGAGTGTTTCTGTGAGTGTGAATTTGGATGAGATTAACATTTATTGAGTGGGTTCCTATAAATGGAACCTAATCAACAAAAGAAATAAGCAAGCAAAATATAACCAGAGACATTGAAATAAAGAACCAACTGACAGTAACTAGAGGGGAGGAGGAAGGAATATAAGGGGGGAAAAAGGGGGAAGGCTGTCAAGAAACATGTATAAAGGATCCATGGACAAAGCCAAAGGTGGGAAGGATTGAGGGTGGGAGGTGGGGGTGGGTGGGCCAGGGAAAAGTGATGTTGGGAAAATGGAGACAACTGTATTCGAACAGCAATAAAAAATGATTTGAAAACATTTAAATTGGTCGACTGAGTAAAGCAGTTTGCCCTTATTACAGAACAACAAGTGTGGGGGGGGGCTGGGACGATATACTATTACCCAAAAGGAACCCCTCAGGTTCATTATGTCTGCCGCCAGAGGAAAGACATCTCTCAATGCCAGAGATTCATGAAAAGGAAAGAAAATGTTTATTTCATGCTATACAAACTTAAAGTAGTGACCTAATGTCTTCATCAAAATCCCAAAGTCCCTTAAGACACCCACAAACACACACAGTTCTTCCTTCCCCTCTTTGCCCAGTCTGGGGTACTGTATCTCAGGAAATGAAATAGAAGTCCATGGCTCAGGCAGCCCCCAGTTCTTCTCAGTAATCTGTCTCAGCTGGTAGGCCTCCCTCGGTTCCCAGCACCACCAGCTGTGTCACCAGGATCTCTGCTAAAGCCAGGTGATGGCTCCCCCTTCTAAAGCTGCAGGGGCCCCCACTCTGGCAAAGCCTTTTGGTTCTCTCTCCCAGGGCCACGGGAGTCTCCGCTCAGCCAAAACCACGTGGTTCTCTCTCCACTGCCCTAGCCACGAGGTCCTCTCTGCACAATGGCTGCAGGAGTCTCCACTCTGCCAAAGCCGCATGGTTCTCCCCCCAATGGCGGCCGAGTCTGGGTTTAAATCCCCATGCCAACCCTCCTCTGCAGCCCCATTTCTGACTTCTCCTACAATCAGTTACACCTGCCAGCACTCTCATATCCTTCCAGCTTTACTGGGCTACCATCATAAGTCTGGACAGGCCTGGCCACATGTCATGGAGCCAATCATCTCCAAGCTTCCATGCAGGTGCTGTAACTCAGGGGACCTGCTCCCCAGTTACATCTTGGTGGGGAAGTTACTTCCATTCCCCTGGCTCAGAGCAGGCCACAGCTATTTAACATATCTATGCAACCAGTTAAAGGCTATAGATACGTTAAATGACCACACCAGAGGTTAGCTGCAAAGCTGTTGCTATACAAAACAGCTCTCAATGGCCCCGCTCCTTGTGTCCCTTCCCCAAACCCACACCTGGGGGTGGGGGGGAGGTGAGGACATCCTAATATTTCCTGAACACCTTGAGTTCTGGACCCCATTCCAAATTCCTATTTGGGACCCCCCTCTTGGCTGCACCCTGTTACACCCTCTCTAATGTTGGTTGCTCATCCAATCTATTGAAGACTTGAATAAAACAAAAGCTGACCCTCTCCCAAATAAGAGAATTCCTCCTGCCTGACTGTCTGTTACCTGGGACAAAGGCTTTTCCCTGCCTTCAAACTTCAACTGAAGATCGGTAACCACTAGTAAAAATACATAGAGCTATAACCACCATCTGAGAAGTGTGTAGAAGAGAGAATGGAATAATAATTTAAAAAAAACAATCTAAAAGAAGGTAAGAAAGAGAAAAAGAATGTGTAAGACTTCTTTATATGTTTGAGATACACATCCCTTATCATATAAATAAATCACGGGTGTCAAACTCATTTTCACTGGGGGCCACGTCAGCCTCTCGGTTCCCTTCAAAGGGCCGAATGTAATTTTAGGGCTGTATAAATGTAACTACTCCTTAGCTAGGGGTCAAGGAGCCCGGTGCTGTCTCAGGGTAGAAACAAGGTGCTGGCTGAATAAAACAAGGTGGAGGGTTGGATTTGGCCCACAGGCCTTGTGTTTGTCACCTGTGATATAAATGATTTCCAAATACTTTCTCCCAGGTGGTGACGTGTCTTTGTTTCTCTTAGCAGTGCCTTTTGAAAGGTAGATCTTTTCAGTTTGAACCTCCTGGCCTTCAGACTAGAATCACACCATCATTTCTCCTGGTTCTCAAACCTTCAGACTCAGACTGGAACTACGTTTGTGTCCCCAGATTGCCAACTCACACTGAAGATCTTGGGATTTGCTGACCTCCATAATCATGTGAGCCAATTCCTTATAATAAATCCCTCTCCCTCTCCCTCCCTCTCTCTCTCGTGTGTGTGTACATGCATGCATACACAGACAGATATAGATAGATATAGATATAGATCCTATTGGTTTGTTTCTCTGTAGAACCCTAACACTCCATTACATGTCAACACAAGTAACATTTGTTTTAGAAAAAGGACTATATTTTTCTAAACAAAATTGTAATGTGAAGTGATATTGTTTTACAATTTTGCAAAGTCCTTAATTTCTAGCTTAATAGAAGAAAGCTTCTCCTGCACTCAATCTGTTGTGGTATCACACATCACATAGCCTTTTAAGAGGAGAGTGGAAAAGGCAGTTAACATTTTAATCTCTCAGAGGCTGAAAGGTTCTTGGAGACTCTGGGTGTCCCCACACTACATACAGAGAAGCACTTATCCAGGGATTATAACACAGTCTAATGTTAATTTGTACCTTTACTCTCTTCCCACACAATGCAAGTACCTTATACTTTAATTATATTTTCCCTTTTCCAATTTATATGCTATATACAAGTACATTTTAACTCTCTATATACTTTAAAGGCCCCATAAATAGCATTCTTATTGTTTTATAAAACCTGTGCTCATTTATGTTTACCTATAAATTTACCCTTTTATCCAGCTTTTCTAGTTGTTTTCATTGAGAAGAATGATCTGAATTATCAGAAGTAGAAATCAATAAAGCTTTCATTATGCTGTTCCTTTGACCTGGAATGGTGCTTCCCTCAGTTGCTATTTTTCAAAGCCTTATCTTTCAAAGTCTTTATTCAGTTCACATTCAGAAGAGCTCTATTGAGTGCCTACTATGCACCAAGCATTGTTCTAGAGTTGTGCTGTCTAATAGAACCTTCTGTGATGATGGGCATGTCCCATAGCTGCACTGTCCTCTAGGGTAACCACCATGTGGCTCTTGAGCATTTGAAATATGGCTATTAAAACTGGGGAACTAAATATTTAATTTTGTTTATTTTAATTTAGATTTAGATAGACACATGTGACTAGCACCTATCAGATGGGGCAGCACAGTTCTAAACAATAGAGAGTGAAAATGAACAAATCTGGCAAAAATGCCTGTTATCATGTGGCTCATATTGTTACAGAGCAGAACAAGGGGGGGCCCTGGGACGGTGATACTCTTACTGAAAGAGACTCAGGTCCGTCTTGTCCGCCGCCTTAAAGGAAAGATATCTCTCAATGCCAGAGATTCGTGAAAAGGAAAGGAAACATTTATTTAGTGCTATACAAACTTAAAGTAGTGACCTAATGTCTTTACCAAAATCCCAAAGTCCCTTAAAACACCCACAAACACACACAGTCCTTTCTTCCCCCTTGCCCAGTCTGGGCTACCGTATCTCAGGAAAGGAGATAGAAGTCCAGTCTCAGGCAGTGTCCGGTTATTGCCAGTAATCCGTGCTCGGCTGGTAGGCCTCTCTCTCGGTTCTCGGCACCATCAGCTGTGTCGCCGTCCAGGCAGGATCTCCAATTAATCCAAAGCCATGCAGCACCGTCTCATGGCCTACTGGTAAGAGTTCTTTCACCCTTCTTCCAAGCAAAGTCTCTCTTGCTTCCCAGGCCGCGTGACCAAAAGAAGCACCTCAAAGCCACGCAGTCCTCTCCTACCAGAGCTGCGGGGGTTCTGCACTCTGGCAAAACCGCGTGGTCCTCTCTCACAGGGCTGCGGGAGCTCCTACTCTGCCAAAAGCCGCGTGGTTCTCTCTTCACAGAGATGCAGGAGCCCTGTACTCAGCCAAATCCGCGTGGTTCTTTCTTCAATGGCTGCCACGCCTGGGCTTTTAAATCCTGCGCCAATCTACCTCTGCAGCCCCACTTCCGACTCCTCCCATACTTGGCCACACCTGCCCTCAATCTGCTATCCTTTCCAGCTTTTCTGGTCGCCATCGTGGGTCTGGGCAGATGTGGCCCCATGTCATGGAGCCAATCATCTCCAAGCTCTCACGCAGGCACTGTAACTCGGGGGACCTGCCCCCACCCCAGTTACATCTTGGTGGGGAAGTTACTTCCATTCCCCTGGCTCAGAGCATGCCCATAGCTACTTAACATATCTATGTAGCCAGTCAAAGGTTATAGATATGTTAAATGACCACACCCCAGAGGTTAGCTGCAGAGCTGTTGCTATGCAAAACAGTTCTCAATGGGCCTGCTCCATTTGTCTCTTTCCTCCACCCACACCTGGGGGTGGGGGTAGGACATCCTAGTATTTTCTGAACACCTTGAGTTCTGGGCCCCATTTTAAATGTCCATCTGGGGTCCCCCCCTCTCTTGGCTGCACCCTGTAACAATATTTTAGTGCAGGAAGATAACAATGAACAAGTCCTGGTCTAATGTTGCTCCCGGTCCCTGACCTGGCTAGTATAGCTGCTTAGTGTACTTGGTTTGAGATAAATATGTGCTGACTCCCAGGGGAAGTTTGATGGGGAGGATTTGAGTTATTCACCCAGGGATATATGGTAGAGCAGTGTAAGGGACATGGGCTTTTGAAGTGAAACAGTCTGGGTTAGACTCCAATCTCTGGCCACTTACTAGCTCTGCAACTGTAGGCAAGGTGCTGAATTTCCATGAGCTTCGGATGTCTCAGTGGGGAAGCAGAGTTAATGACAATTGCAGAGTGGCTGAGAACTGAATGCAGGGCACACTGAAGTGGCTTAAAAGTCCATAGGTCTTCCCCTCCCCCAAGTCCATTTTGTTACTTGTGACTGCAGTTTTTGCCTTTTGCCTCATCCCCCAGGCCATAAACCTGTAAGGCCATTAACCTGCAGGCCATTAACAAAAACAGGGAAATTCACATTCAGTGCTTCAAAGCACAAGATTGAGACACAGAGGAGATGGGCCCCCAAAGGAATGTAAATGAAATGGAGAGGAATGTGGCTATTTTTCTGGCCTAAACTTGCCTGAGTGTGTGAAGTGCCTGGCATTTGTCCCCTTCACCCAATCTCCAAATGCAGTGTAAAGCAAAGTGAGAGGCCAGCTCCTCCCTGCTTCTGTGTGGAGTAGGCATGGGCAGGAGGTAAATTTGAGTGGATGCTTCTTACTTTCACTGTAAGCAGTTGGATTTCTAGGGCAAAAATTTTCAGCTTTTCTTATGGGTACAGTGTTCAGCCCAGGAAATTGCCTTGTGACCTTGGGGTACAGCCCAGGTTAGTCCTCGAGACTCTGAGGGCTGCTCCTGTGCCTCTGTGAGGTCTTCCTGTCTTGACCAGGGCTTGCCCTTTCAGGGGAAGGGAAGGCAGTGAGCTAGGTAGTGGGGCATTCTTATTGTTATTTAAGTTTACACTCCCAATCTGCTGGACAGAGAGCAGTGACAAAGCATTCTGGTGTGGGGAAGGAACAAAATTTCCTCTGTCTTCAAGGCTCTTCAGGCTGGTCTAATAACCAAATTTAATACATACATATGTATGTGAACTCCACATACATGAGAGAGTCAGACCCCACATGCAGGAGAGGTTTAGAGATAAAAAAAGGGATCGAGGTATATAAGACATCCTGAACTAAGGATGTGATAATGCACTTTGGGGGATTCAAAGAGTCCTTACAGGGTAATAATAACTTGTTTAGTAAATAAAAGTTTGCCCTACCACATAGCTGGGGGAAAGGGTTATTTCTGATAATCTCTTATGGGTAAGAGTTTCTAATTCAAATTCTAGGCAGGTAAGAGTGGGCAGCAGAACTTTCTCCTGAGCCTGAAGCTAAATTTGCCTTTAGCTCAAAACAATTTGCATACCTGTGACACTACTGCTGGTGGGTCCCCTGTTGTACCCATACTTCTGTCTGCTCTCCGTCTGTTCCACTAGCTCAATACATGGGTGTGGACAAAGCACACATGCTTTCTGTGTTTTCTATCTCAGTGCCCACATTTGGTGCCCAGCCTGGACACTGCCAAGAGCAGGCATTCAGTTGCTGATAACAAACTTTCCTCAGCCACCCATCTCCTAAAAAGGAGGGCTGGGTGCTTTACCTCTTACAGAGACATGTGTAAAGCATATGTTGCATGTAGAGCAAGGCATGGAGGGCCCACTGAAGGGAGGGCACAGTTGCTGACCTGATGATTTTTAGACTAGCAGGGAGGCCCCCAAATCTCAGCATGGTGTGTAGCAGGCAGAGCACAGAAACCCCAAGCCTGGAAGTCCTGGGAAGGAAGAGTCTAGGTCTGCTTTACTTCCCACTGGATTCCCAGTGCAAAGTAGGAACTCAGTAAACACTTGCAAAGGCAGGCAAAATCCCAAACAAGTTGTGCCTCAAAGACCAAGAAGCAAGGCTCTGACAAGGTGAAAATTAAAAGAGGTCATTCTCAGCTGTAGGAGGGTTCAGGCAGGGGCCCCCCAAAAGAAGGATTTGTAATGGGGTCCAGAACTCAAGGTGTTCAGAAAATATTAGGATGTCCTCACCGCCCCTGCCCCAGGTGTGGGTTGGGGGAAGGGACAAATGGAGCAGGCCCATTGAGAGCTGTTTCCCATAGCAAAGCCTTGCAGCTAACCTCTGGCATGGTCATTTAACATACCTATAACCTTTGACTGGTTACATAGATATGTTAAATAGCTGTGGCCACGCTTTGAGCCAGGGAATGAAAGTAACTTCCCCACCAATGTGTAACTGGGGGGGCAGGTCCCGGAGTTACAGCACCTGCATGGGAACTTGGAGATGATTGGCTCCACAACTTGGGGCCACACCTGCCCAGACCCATGATGACGACCAGAAAAGCTGGAAAGGACAGTAGATTGAGGGCAAGTGTGACCGAGTGTGGGAGGAGTCGGAAATGGGGCTGCAGAGGAAGATTGGCGTGGGGATTTAAACCCAGGCATGGCAGCCATTGAGGAGAGAGCCATGCACTTCTGGCAGAGTGGGGACTCCCTCGGACCTGGGAGAGAGAACTGTTAGGCTCAAGGAAGTGTACTGTAGCTGCCAGAGTCTAACTCCTAGAAAACAGGAATAGGGAAGTGCTGACGAGGTCTCTGTGAGGCCAGAACAAAGAGGTCAGCACAAAGTTGAGCGAACATCCTGAATTCCATGAGTTAGAGACCCTTATCAGATATTTATGTTTGAAATTCTCCACTGAGCTAAACCCTTCCCCTGTTGCTATGCTACGCGCGGTTTTTCTAGCGAACCGATAACTGCCACGTCTGAATATGTAAGTTTGTGACGTGTAAATAAAAGGGTTAGGCTGTAAGCGTTAGGCGCGACTCCCATTTTGCAGCCTTTTGTTAGATACCTCGGGAGTCCGCTCCTGCGCAGGTTAAAGATTGGCAAATAAATACCATCCTTAAACACCTGAAAGTCTCCGGCATTTGTTCTCTCACTCTCTGAATACAACAGAACCATGTGGCTTTGGTAGAGTAGAGACTCCCGCAGCCATTGTGCAGAGAACCACACAGCTGCAGCCATGTAGGGAGGACCATGCGGCTATGTCAGTAAGGAAAACCACGTGCTCTGGCAGAGTGGGGGGACTCCCCCCGCCCCCGGCAGCCATGAGAAGAATCGCCATGCAGCTTTAGCAGAGAACCACCACGCGGCTTTAGCTGGAGATCCCGACAACACAGCTGATGGTGCTGGGAACCAAGGAAGGCCTACCAGCCGAGCACAGACTACTGGGAAAAACCAGGATCTGCCTGAACCAAGGACTTCCATTTCTTTCCTCGAGATACAGTACCCCAGACTGGGCAAAGAGGGGAAGGAAGGACTGTGTGTGTTTGTGGGTGTTTTAAGGGACTTTGGGACTTTAATGAAGACATTAAGTTATTACTCTTAAGTCTGTATAACTTGAATAAATAATTCCTTTCCTTTTCACCAATCTCTAACATGGAAAGCTATAATTCTCTGGTGATGGGAAAGGTGAACCTAGTCAGGGGGACCCCAGGAGAAACGGGGATCAATCTGGTAGTATTGTGGGACCCTCTTCCCTGGTGGCCAATCAGGGAAAATCATGGGAGACCACATGTGCAGTAGCTTTAAAGTAACACTACTTGTACATGCGTGTTAAAAACCCACCAAAACTAGCCAGGAAGAATTTGCCCTATAAGAATAGAGTCCCTCCAGCCCATGAGGTCAATCTCTGCTTGGAGTTGGCCTGCTTCCATGTTTTCTTCTATGAACTCTGGGTGTTCAGTTCAATTCTTTGTCCCGATCACTAAGAACCTGGTTACCTGTGCACACCTGTGACACAGCCTTTCTCGAGCTCTCCAGTCCACTCCCCAGTGCCCCATGCTGACTTCACCACACCCCTCTTTCAAATTCAGCTGAAGGGACTCCTCTAAAAGCCACACACACAGAGACACACACAGCTGTGGTCTCAGGACACACCTAACAGTCAGGATGCCATAAGACACACCTACAGGACTTCACCATCCTTCCATCATTTCACATGTTTTCTTCCAGAGCCTCATAGCCATTCTAACCAGGCATAAGCTATTAAACCTACTTTTCCCATGAGGGAACTGAGCCTCAGACCTGGTCACATAACTAGAAAATAAGGGGCTTGGATTTCAACCTATGCTTGGCTAAGTGCAGAGCAGTGAGGTGGGTGGAAAGGACTGAGGGAACCTAGCACCCACTCCTTACTGGTCATCAGAATTAACCTTCCAGTCACTTCTTCAGATAAGAAACCAAATAACCCAGTGCCTCTTTTCTCTTTCTGAAGAGTGAGGATATGTGACACCTTGAACTGTAAGGACCAATATGGAGCTAAACATCTCTAAGTCATACATTAAGCAGAGAATGTATTAAGCATACATTAAGCAGGGAAGACCATATCTTTGGGAGACAGAAACCTGGGGTGTAACTCTGGTTTCTCTTCCTCCTACTGGTGTGATCTTGGGCAAGCTGTTCTCTGTCTCAGAATATTCCTAGCCTCAGCTTTGCCCATGATTGCTGCTCCCTTGGGAATGATGGGATTGTTTTATAAATTCTTAGGTTCTTTAAGATTAGAAGCTAGATCATGCTTCAGACAAAGGCATGGATGGCCTCTGCCAAGTAGAATACTTGTTTGAGTGCTGTTGACTTGAAACTCCACATCTAGAAAAAAAACTTGCCCACTCACCACCCTTGCCCAAAACCACCATTAGTCATCAGGTCTGTGGTGAAGGCCTGGCTGCTTTGGTGTCTCTAAGGTAGGGCCCTAGGACAGGGGCAGTCCAGCCATGAAACACAATGTCCTGGGCAGCTGCCTTATCTAGAATCAGGATGCTCTGGAACAGCATTCCCTGGGGGAGGAGTCTTTTCCCCTCCTCAGGGACACATAGGCTCCAAAGCCTGGCATACACAGGACATTGAAGGAGAACCAAATCTGCCACCCTAAAATATTCCTTTTTGGTATAAGAATTAGTTTAGACTGGTTAATTTTAAGAAATGACAGATTTAGGAGAGGCTCTGAAAACTGAGTAGAAGTTACCCTTTTGTGGGACATTTACATTTACAAGGGAAATCACCATTTGTGAAGATGTCACTCTCTCCAGAAGCTCTTACTGAGGCAAAACACAGGACCTAAATCTGCATATTAGCCATTCCCGTGTTTACTGCTCTTTTCCTGGTAATCTCCCAGTATTGGCTTTCCCTGCTGCCAACATCTTTTTTGTCGTTAGCTGGAGATGGTACTTAAGGTGATGGCCTGGGCCATTTGGGGGAATTACTTAGTTTTCCCTGGTCTCTCCTGTGTATATAGGAGGTATTCATGTCCATAATTCCTATTTGTTTTTTTTTTTTTGTGTGTGTGTGTGTGTGTTAATCTGTCTTTTATTATGGGAGCAGTTCTCCACCAAGAACCTAAAAGGGTAGAGAGAAAATTATTTTTCCTGCCTTACAGTATGTATGAAGAACACTGGGGGCTCCGTTGTGAGGGCCAGTCCCCACCCCCAACACTGCTGTCTCATCCTCAGCTTCCATGGTGCTTCCTCTATGATGAGGCAAAACCTTGACCAAAATCAAATGTTGTTCTTTTTGTCAGGTATTGGGGTAATCTGGTTTTTCAGGCACTCATTTTATTTGTATTGTAAATGTTTCTTTTATGGAACTTGATGTTGAGTTGGGATTGGTGAGAATGCAGGGAGCAGGGCACACTAGATAAATTGAAGCTATTAGAGACCACTGGCTAGGGGTCCTGGTCTGACTGTGGGGGGCAGGGGTCAGAATGAGTTGCTTGTAGTCCAGTGCCACTAACTAAGGGGCCACTTTTTGAAAGGTGTCTGACATGTCATACTTCCACAAGTCTTCTTCCTTTTGACTTTGGAATAATTAGTGTCTTTGTAGAGGAATTCAGTCATTGAGTCATTTCTAGTGCTTCATGTCTCATCCCAGAAGGTCCACAGTGTGGATGAATGGGTATCTCTCCAAGCAAGGCAAAGCACATGTTTGCCATCCTTACTTTAATCAATTAAGGGGACACTACTCTAAAGTGACCAACGTTAATTTAAGAATGTGTATTGAATTGGGAGATCAGAATTTTCCACTTCTTATTTGGGGTTGCTCTGAATAAGGGGTTGACTCTACATATCTCATGGGTTTGTTTGCAGTTCAGTGGTACCTGCTGATAATAATTCAAAGTTTGCTTTTACCATCTCTGATTTGTACATGTCATGTGTGACAACCCTGCAGTGTGGACACTGAGCTGACAGGGCCAGATACCTTGAGGCTGAAGGTCTGAGCCTCGTGAACTGATGAGATGCCAAATATTTTTCACTTTGTGAAGGTCAGTGAAATCACTTATACAAAACACAATTGTTGCCTTTTTTGACTGTCCCTGAGTTGCTTCACATAGCAAATCAGTGATCTTTATTTGCCTTGGTTAAATGGTGATGGTGGGTACCTTGGGGATCCCCTCTCACCCTGAATGGATAGGGAGGTTCAATTGGACTGCAACCACCCATTCCTTTGGGATGTCTATGTGTGTACTGGCAACAAGGTAAGAAGGTTTAGGGTACTCTTTGCTGTGGGAGTCCCAGGAAGGGAGAAGCAGAGATATCAGGGTGGAACCAAAATCAGCCCAAACTGGGGCAGGCTGCAGTAAGCAGGATCACCACCTACATGCCCAGATGCCAGGGCCAACCAGGAGAATTTAAGATTGGGGAAGGCCAAAGGAGAAGCCCAGCTTCCTGGGTGCCGGAGGCATTGGGGGCATTGAAAGGAGGAGAGAAAGGGCTGCTGTAGAAGTAGTCAAAGGTGAGGCAAAGGGGCCCAGCTGATTCTGGTATTAAATGTGGCAAAAAGAGACATAAACACTGCAATTTCCTTGTCTTACTTCCTTCTGTTTTAAAATACCAAAGGGTTTATGAAACATGTGAGTAACTAGCATACTTAGTCAACAGCAAGATTGCCTTATTCTAAGGAGTCCATGCTCTCTTTGGATGTTTGTCCCCAAGGTCCCTTGCATTTTCTTGTGTTCTGTTGGTAAAAGTTGTGGAACTTATATGCATGAGAACCTCATGGCCAGCAGCCAGAGTGATGCCACATATGGAGCATCTCATATTTCTGGTGTGTATGGAATAAAGGCCAAACTGGACATAGAAAGTTCTCTCAATTCCAGCCAACCACTCTTGCCACATTCTTTTGCTTCCCCCTGTTAATCATAGCAGCGGTGAGTCTTCAGGTGCCTTGGACACAGCCACATATAGGGATGGCCCAAATGAGCACAGCCTGTCACCATACACCCCACAGGGGCACTGGGATCATGACCTTTGCCCATCCCATCCTCTAGGGAGTAGACCTGATTAGATTACAACAAATCATGAAAGAAGCAGGATTGCTCTTTTCAGCTTTTTCAGAATAGCCCCTCTATTTACCATTGCATTTTTTTTAAAAAAGATTTTATTCATTTATTTTTAGAGAGAGGGGAAGGGATGTAGAAAGAGAGGGAGAAAAACATCAGTGTGTGGTTGCCTTTCATGTGCCCTCAACTGCGGACCTGGCCTGCAACCCAGGCATGTGACCTGACTGGGAATCAAACAAGCAACCGTTGGTTTGTAGGCCAGCACTCAATCCACTGATCCACACTAGTCAGGGTGCCATTGCAATTTTGTTCAGAAGTGTTTAATGGTCCTGAAACAGTGGGTATAGAAAAAAGAGCCCATGGCATAGCTCAGTGGATTGAGTGCGGGCTGCGAACCAGGCATCGCAGGTTCGATTCCCAGTCAGGGCACATGCCTAGGTTGCAGGCCATGTCCCCCAGCAACCACACATTAATGTTTCTCTCTCTCTCTCCCTCTCCCTTCCCTCTCTAAAAATAAATAAATAAAAATTAAAAAAAGAAAAAAGAGCCCAGATATGAAGTCTTGAGTTCTAGTCCCTACTCTACAAGTAACTCCTGAGGAGTCTCTTTGGGTGGGAAAACTTATCAAGTTAATTCCCTTGTTTGTATCTCTGTTTCCTCATTTGTAAAATCAAAATACAATAACAATACTAACCTTGAGGTCATTTGAAACAATATTGTGGACTTCCGGCCAAGATAGAGGCCTAGGTAGACACACTGCACCTCTTCACACAACCAAAAGAAGGACAACAACAATTTAAAAACGAAAGACAACCAGAACATACAGAAAATGGAACTGTATGGAAGTCCGTAACCAAGGAGTTAAAGAAGACACACTCATCCAGACCAGTAGAAGGGGTGGAGATAGGTGCGTGGAGAGGACTCACAGCAAAGCTGCCATGGAGGACCAGGGTGGGCAAGGCTGCAGCTGACCTGCAAGGCTACTGCAATGGCTGGTGGAGTGGACAGTCTCACACACACACAGATAAACTGGGAGGAACAATTGGGAAGTGAGACAGACCATGCAACCCAGAGCTCCAGAGTGGGGAAATAAAACCTCAAACCACTGATTAAATAAACCTGTGGGGATTTAGGCGACAGTGGGATAAATTCCCAGCCTCACAGGAGAGTTCGTTGGAGAGATTCACAAGGTCCTAGAATGTACACAAGCCAGCCCACCTGGGAATCAGCACCAGAAAGGCCCAATATGCTTGTGGGAAGTGGGGGAAGTGATTGAAAGCCAGCAGAGAGCAGAGCAAGTGCCATTGTTCCCTCTTTGGCCTCTCCCCCACAAACAGTGTCACAACCCAGAGACATGGGTTACCCCTCCTGAGTGAATAACTAACGCTCTGCCCCTCACTACATAACAAGCGTGTCAAGACAAAAAAAAAAAAAAGGCCCAAATGAAAGAACAGATCAAAGCTCCAGAAAAAAAATACAACTAAGTGACAAAGAGGTAGCCAACCTATCAGATGCACAGTTCAAAATACTGGTAATCAGGATGCTTACAGAATTGATTGAATTTCATTGCAAATTAAATGAAAAAACGAAGGCTATGCTAAATGAAATAAAGGAAAATGTATAGGGAACCAGTAGTGATGGGAAGGAAACTGGGACTCAAATCAACAGTGTGGACCAGAAGGAAGAAAGAAATATCCAACCAGAAAAGAATGAAGAAACAAGAATTCAAAAGAATGAGGAGAGGCTTAGGAGCCTCCAGGACATCTTTAAATATTCCAACATCTGAATTATAGGAGTACCAAAAGGAGAGGAGGAAGAGCATCAAGTGGAAAAATTATTTGAACAATTAATAAAGGAGAACTTCCCCAATCTAGCAAATGAAATAGACTTCCAGGAAGTCCAGGAAGCTCAGAGAGTCTCAAAGAAGTTGGACCCAAGGAGGAACACACCAAGGCACATCATAATTACATTACCAAAGGTTAAAAATAAGGAGAGAATCCTAGAAGCAGCAAGAAAAAAGGAGACAATTACCTACAAAGGAGTTCACATAAGACTGCCAGCTGAGTTCTCAAAAGAGACCTTATAGGTAACAAGGGGCTGGAAACAAGTATTCCAAGTCATGAAAGGCAAGGACTTACATTCCAGATTGCTCTATCCAGCAAAGCTTTCACTTAGAATGGAAGGGCAGATAAAATGCTTCTCAGATGAGGTCAAGTGAAAGGAGTTCATCATCACCAAACCCTTATTATACGAAATGTTAAAGGGACTTATCTACAAAATAGAAGAAGATAAAAAAATATGAACAGTATTTGGACAGTATATGGACAGCAAATTCACAATTATTAGCAACCACACCCAAAACAAAACCAAAAGCAAATAACTAGAACAGGAATAGAACCGCAGAAATGGAGATCACATGGAGGATTATGAACAGGAAAGTGGGAAGGGGAGGGGAGGAAGGTACAGAGAATAAGTAGCATAGATGGTAGGTAGAAATTGACAGGGGGAGGATAAGAATAATATGGGAAATATAGAAGCCAAAAAATGTATATGTATGACACATGGACATGAACTAAAGGGGGTAATGAGGGTGGTAGGGGGTGTGCAGGGTAGAGGAGAGTGAAGGGGGAAAATGGGACAACTGTAATAGCATAATCAATAAAATATATTAAAAAATAAACAATATTGTCAGATTGTATTCTAGCAGCTGTCATGTCAGCATGCATCTGAAAAAAACATCAAAATTGGTGAATTTTGCATAGCCATTTTCATATTGAAGATGGAAGAAAATACACCGCATTTTCAGCATCTTATGCTTTATTATTTCACTAAAGGTAAAAATGCAACTGAAACTCAAAAATAGATTTGTGCAGTGTATAGAGAAGGTGCTGTGACTGATCAAATGTGTCAGGAGTGGTTTGCAAAGTTTTGTACTGGAGATTTCTATTTTTTTTCAGTATATTTTATTGATTATGCTATTACAGTTGTCCCAATTTTTTACTCCCTTTATCTACCTCCTCCCTGCACCATCCCTCCATGTTCCAGCATTCCCTCTGCCTTAGTTCATGTCCATGGGTTGTACATATAAGTTCTTTCACTTCTCCATTTCCTATACTATTCTTAACCTCCCTCTGTCTATTTTGTGCCTACTAATTATGCTCCTTATTCTCTGTACATTTTCCCCCCATTCTTCCCCTCCCCCTTCCCACTGAAAATCCTCAATGTGATCTCCATTTCTCTGGTTCTATTCCTGTCCTAGTTATTTGCTTAGTTTTTGTTTTTGTTTTTTAGTTTCACTTGTTGATAGTTGTGAGTTTGTTGTCATTTCAATGTTCATAGTTTTTCATCTTCTTCCATTTCTTAGATAATTTCCTTTAACATTTCATATAATAAGGGTTTGGTGATGATGAGTTCCTCTAACTTGACCTTATCTGGGAAGCACTTTATCTTCCCTTCCATTCTGAATGAAAGCTTTGCAGGACAGAGTAATCCTGAATGTAGGTCCATGCCTTTCATGACTTGGAATACTTCTTTCCAGCCCCTTATTGCCTGTAAGAGTTCTTTTGACAAATCAGCTGATAGCCTTATGAGAACTCCTTTGTATGTAATTCTCTCCTTTCCTCCTGCTGCTTTTAAGATTTTTTCCTTATCTTTAATTTTGGGTAACTCAATGATGATGAGCCTTGGTGTGTTCCTCCTTGGGTCCAAGGGCTTCCTAGACTTTCTGGAAGTTGATTTTCTTAGCCAGATTGGGGAAGTTTTCCTTCATTATTTGTTCAAATAAGTTTTCAACTTTTTGCTCTTTCTTTTCTCCTTCTAGCAGCCCTATGATTCTGATGTTAGAGTGCTTACAGTGGTCCCCGAGGTTCCTAAGCCTCTCTTTTTTTAATTATTGTTTCTTCATGCTCTTCCAGTTGGATGTTTATTTCTTCCTTTTGTTCCAAATCACTGACTTGAGTCCTATGTTCCTTCCCTTCACTGTTGATTCCCTGTGTATGTTCATTTATTTCACTTTGGGTAGCCTTCATTTCTTCCTTCATTTTGTGACTGAGCTCAATCAGTTCTGTGAGCATCACACCTAGCAGTGTTTTGAACCCTGCATCAGAAAGATTGGCTGTCTCCTCATCGCTTAGCTCTTTTTCTGGAGTTTTGATCTGTTCTTTCATTTGGGCCATAATTATTTGCCTTGGTACACCTGTTATGTTGTAAGAGGGTGGAGCCTTAGGTATTCGACAGGGCAATGCAACCCTCTTTGCTCCGTTGTTTTGCTGTCAGTAGGGAGGGGTCAGAGAGAGAACAATACTGCTTGCTCCCTTCAGTCCAGCCCCACTTTCCAAAGAACTCTCACATGTAACACTGGTAGTTTCTCTCACCATGGAAACACCTGCAGTAGTTTATAGCTGGCTTTGAGTCTTTAGTTTCTCATTCAGCCAGCCCTGCCTCACCTGCCCAGTCAGCCATCTTGCTGCGTGTGCTCTCCACTTGGCTTCCCATCTCCCATTTCTGCCCCTCCTACTGGTCTGGGTGAATGTTTCTTTAACTCCTTGGTTGTCTGAGTTCCACGCAGTTTGATTTTCTGGAAGTTCTGGTTGTTTATTGTTTTCAGATCAGCTGTTATCCTTCCTTTGATTCTGCAAGGAAGTGCAACAGTTCTACCAATGCCTCCATCTTCACTGGAACTCAAGTATACATTTCTATTATACATGATCTGTATATTGCATTGTGTACCCACCACCCAAAGTCAAATCTTTTGTCACTATATATTTGGCTCCCTTTGCCCTCTTTGACTTGCTGTCCCTTTCCCTCTGGTAACAACCATACTGTTGTCTGTGTCTATGAGTTTAAGTTTTATATTCCACATACAAATGTCTACTTTCTGATTTTATGAATTTGACTATTCTAGATACCTCATTAAAGTGTGTTGATACAGTATTTGTCTTTTTGTGGCTGGCTTATTTCACTTAGCATAGTGTCTTTCTTCAATGTTCACCCATGTTGCAACTTATTGCAGAATTTCCTTCTTTTTAAAGGCTGAGTAACACTCCATTGTACAGATCGACCACATTTTGTTTGTCTATTCATCTTTCCTTGGACATTTATGTTGTTTCCCAAGTGGAGCCCTTTAATATATAAAGTCCAATAATGGGAGGAGAAAAAGGCAGATACCAGCAAAGGAAAGGTTAAGAAGTAGGGTGTCAGCCTTGACTTGTGTGACTCAGTGGGTTGGGCTTTTTCCCACACACTGAAAGGTCTCTGGTTGGATTCCCAGTCAGGGCACATGCCTGGGTTGTGGGCCAGGTCCCCAGTTGGGGGTATGCGAGAGGCAACCAATTGATGTTTCTTCCCTACATTGATGTTTCTCTCCCTTTCTTTTTCCCTCTTTTCTCCACTCTCTAAAAATAAAGAAATAAAATATTTTTTAAATAAAAGAAGAAATATGGCATCAGCCTATCCTAGGGCTCAGCCCCTTTCTCCTGCCTCTCAGTCCTCTTGCAAAGCTTGGTTTTGGATGAGGAGGAAAAAAAGCTGTGGAGCCCTTGGAAGAGAAGGACACTGAGCTAAGAGGTAGGGGGACTTGACATCTCTCCCCAACCATGCCACAGTGACTAAGGTGAACCTCCTTCTGGGAGCCTTTCTGAAAGAAGGCTACTGTGATTCTCCCTGTTCTGGAAATGATTCCATGAAAATCCACCCTTTCAACCCTTGATCTGGAAACTTCTAGGAGAACAGACTGCCTGCATGTCAGAGAGCAACGTGAGAGAACAGAAAGACTTCCATCTGCATCTGCCTTTACAAAAGTCTTGAGTGCTTAGCAATTTGTCAGACTGATGCTGAGGCTAAAAGAGTAAGAACAATGGTTCCTAGATCAGTGCATGTTAAATACATCACATCTATTATATAATCCACTGGTCAAATCTGAATATCTGATTATATCCACCTTTGTTAAAAGGCAGCCTCCTCTAAAATTATTTGCCCAGTACCTTGAATGTGCACATATTTTTGGAGTCACAAAACTTCCCATCTATTCTTATATTCCTATCTCTTTCCAGCACAGAATCCTGGTGCCAACATCCATATATACAATTGATGGTTTCTTCTAAAGCATTTGCTGATAATTCTTAAACTAAAGGCATATATCCTCAGTGAGTCTCTCCTGTGTCCTATGGCCCTCTTTCTCATATTCAAGACAGATGGAAAGTGGTAGCTCAAAGGTCCGAGAGTTACAGCTCATGTTTTCATAAAGCACAATTTTCCCTCCTTAGCGTATTTCAGTTCATTTAGGAAGACTTTCTATCATGGACTGTGAGTGGCATGAGAATTTTGCCTGATTCAAATCCAGACATGAGCTGCTAAGTTTCTGATGAAATTATCAATGTTGAGAGCTTATCTCTCAGAGCCTCCATATGAAGTTCCTCAAGTTAACCATGCTTGAAAAAAAAGGGTTGAAGACATAAATTTGGCAAATCTAGGCTGGTTGAACCTTTGGGTGAAAAAATAAAAATGCTTCTCTTTTGTAGAGAAAATGTTTGATGGTCATACCCATCAACTTCTCCAATGGCTAGTGGTTCAGATGGCTCAGTCTCCTGGGATGGGCCAAATGGAAGGAGATGTGTTAAGGGCGAGAGAGTAGGGAGCCAGGTCTTAGAATATACTCTGTAAGGAAGTTGCCATTTAACCCAGGAACATTTCTTGAGATCCTATTGTGGGCCTATTGCCATGATAAAATTGTAGGACATGAGGTCACCATGATGGGTTGGGTGAACATAGGGAAATAGACAGCAAGATGAATGAGTGTGGCAGACACTACAATGCTGTAACAGGCCAGAGACTCTGGAGAGAGACCCAGTCAGAGTAAAGGTGGAGGCTAGTGCCTTGGAGATTTGCATGCTCTTTGAGGCCAAACACTTTTATTATTTCTTGCCCAGTGCCAGCCCAGGACAGGGATGGGTAACATGACTGTGGCTTATTGTTGTAATCTTCCTCTGGAGACAGGGGAGCATACACCCACTGCATGTCTCACCTTATCTCTCCTCACCTCCTATTTAAAAAATAGGTCCATGACCTTTTTTTTTTTTTAAATAGGAGCTGGAGGAAATAAAATGATGTTATACATCAAGTCTGCAAAGTAGACTTTTTACCCTGGTCATTCTTTGTGAAGGTTGATGGGGTGAGGGAATAGAAAAGACAATTTCAGTGGCTTCTCAGAGTCTTTTAAGAAATTTAAAAGACCTATTCAGAAGTGCTGGAGAAGGAGTAATTGCTTCAATGGGAAAGAAAGATAAGGGACCCCTAAAAGGAGTAAAAATCACCCTGTTAGGCTCAAATGTACATAAAAGCTTTACATTAATAAAAATTCATTTACACAGGTAATTTAGTCTAGCCATACATTTTGTTTTGATCCTAAGTGAGTAGACTGGCGGCTCCTAACATGGCCCATAGTGATTTCCTCTTTGGCCAGAACATTTCCCAAGTGGTAGATTTGGCCCATATCCAAGCCTACTGTATTCCCAATTAACACTTTTCAAAATGAAACATAGGGTGCTTTTTTTTCTTTCTTCCTAATGAGGTTTCTTCCTTCTCTGTTGTCTTGCTACAAAGCTTGATGCCATCTGAGTGTGTTCATGTGGTATTCAAGTGCTTTATCTGACCTTGATTGGTGTTTAGGGAGCTGGTTAGATAGATTACATGGGGGTTACCTTGGCAACTCTCTTCACTGATTTTGCAATGCAGTTCATTCTTGGACACAGGACTCTCGGCAACTCTGAGATCCTACCACTGCATGTTAATCATTAACACTGCATTGGACATAGGATCTGCCAGGCAGCAGCCAGGAGGAGGATGTGGAAGAGTGGATGGCCTTTTTAGATATGACTAAGGTGGTCACCATGGGATCCTACATGTGGGACCAAAGGAGAAGGAAGTGGCCAGGAGCTATCCTGAGATCTGTCTGTTCCTTTGCCCACAGTTCTCAAGGGTGTTGAGAATGATTGCATAGCTCAGTCCATTGGGCTACAGATGTTTGTCAAAAAGGTTCTGCCCATGTACCCTTCCTCCCTAAGCTGGCAGGGTAGTTACACTATTTGTGATCTGCATCCAGTTGGGTCCTCCTCCAGCCACAAGGGGTTAATGGGAAGCAGATACAGTTTCTGTGGCATGGAGGCTCTGCCCTCCACCTGTTGTTTAATTTTGGGCAAGTCACCTCACTTCTTGGTGCATTGCTTTCCTTTTCCATATATAACATGAGATAAAAACAGTATGTCTTTCCTAGCACTGATGAGAACACATAAAGTAGCTGCCACCCAACCAGTGTTGATTATTATTACCCACAGCCTGGCTAGCAGAGTAGGTGTATAATCATTGCATATTGAAATGATTTTATGAAATTTTAATTACATATTCTGAAACCAAAACTCATCCCGTGCCAAAATAATAATTGTTTATTTTATGGATGAAACTGAGGCTATGAGTGGCTAACGAGTCCAGGTTGTACAGCTGGTAAGAGAAAGAGCTGTGATTAGAACTCAAGTAAGTTTGATCCCCATTTTGGAGTCCAGAGGAGCATCTGCCCAAGAACAGTCAGGTTACAGGGCTGGAAGAACCCATTGCTCCCCTGGAGAGCATCAGGGAAGTGGCTTAGAGTGGAAGTTTAGAGCTGGAGAGAAAGATGGGGGAGGTCATCAATGATCAGAGGAAATATTAATCAAAATCATGGGACTGGATGAAATTGCTCAGGTACAGTAAGAGCAGCAGGGAGTAGAAGAGTTTCAGACTGGTGAGCAACGTGATTGTATGCATAAATTAGAAATGTCATGTCATGAAGTGTGGAGGATGAATCAGAGGGAGAGATACTGCAGGAGACCAGTCAGGAGTTTACATATTTGGCGATGGCATTGGGGCTGGGAAGGAAGAAACAGCTCCCAGACATGAAGGAGTAGAATAGACTGGACTTGATGACTGGTTTACTGTGGGAAATGAGAGCAAAGGAGAAGTCAAGGATGACTCCCAGGTATTTAACTTGAGTGACAGGGTGAAGCAGGAGCCATTTACTGAGATGGTGAGCACTGGAGAAGAAGCAGGCAGGTACCAGGGAACATTGCTAACTGTAAGGGGCCTGTGGGAACGCCTGTGGGAAGAAACGTTCATAGCCAATATCCCATGCCCAGAAGAACAGGCAGGTGGTAGGATATAAGGCAGCCTGCAACATCTGCAACAGCTCTCACTTGGGTACTGAACAATGAGGTACCACAAGGAGAGAGGCGTACTCATGGAAAGTGTTTACAACATTTGGCCCATGGGTCAGAGGACTCTTCCATTGATTCAGAAGACTGCCATTTTGAACCCCTACTTCTCCTGTGAGGAGGTGGTAATTTGTTGAAATGTCCACATCAGTTCCTGGGCAAAGGTCAAGTGAATCAGTTGGTGAATTACCAAAAGCAAGAATGTGGAATGCACAGTGTCCTGCTCAAGGTGACATGGTAGAAGACCAAGGAAGCTGAACACTTGAGTCCTGCCTCCACCTCCAGAAGCATCCTCTATGATCTGAAACAACTCTTTCAAACTTCCAGTCAGGTCTGAGTCCTCCATGGTCAAGCATCTTTTAGTTATTTCTCAGAATACCCATGTTTTAAATGTCAGGGCACCCAGAATATGCCAAAAAAGTGTTTGGCTGATAAAAGAGTGATACAATATGCCATCTGTAGATGTGGGCATGTTTAATAAAGGACACAGAGTGCTGTTGAGGGCACCCAGAGTGGAGATGGGAGATGGGAAGGAGCCTCTCCCATGTGCTGAGTACCCACATTTTCTAGCACTACCTTGGCCATTGGTTCCTGACACCCTAGTGCTTTATAGGCAGGCAGGGCAAGGCTTATTTTCACCATTTGACAGCTGGGGAAATTGAGGTTCAGGGTAGAAAATGTGAGTTCACAAGGATGAGGTAATGAACCCAGTTCCATAGAACTGGCCCTGGACCCAGAACTCCTGCTTCATAGCCTGGGGCATTTTTCATTTCATCCATTAGCCTCAGACGGTGGTGTGCTGGAGCTGGTCTGTACTGGTTCTCAAAGATGATCGTGTGATTTTCAAAAATTATGGAGCCAGATGACAGTTGAAATCATATTAGTAGATTGAAATCAACCATGATGTGGGTATTTATACCAGGAAAACTCACAAATGCTACCAACACATCACTGACCCTATCATCTTTCAGCACCTAAGGCTGTGTCCACTACCAGGGTGCTATAAGTTATGGTCAGCTGTGTGTGCAGAATTTCCACCTTGGAATTAGATAATAAAGGGATCTGAGGGTCAGTACTCAGTACTGGGCCTTAGAAAGTATTTGTAGCACCTGCTCCAGGGACACCCAACTGGTCATGCTGTTTACTGCTGAGGTCAATAACCCAGAGAGAATTTCCACTTCCCCCAATTGCCACACCAAGTTTTAAATTATGAGTTAGGCAAAGGGGAACTTTTTCAGTTCATGGGATCTCTTTTCACTTCAACTATAGTATTTTGGATGGTGAACACATCTGTTGGCCTTTTAGCTGGGCTTAGATCATAATGGAAAAAGGAGAAACATGTCAACATCAAATTCCAAGGAGGAAGATTCAGGGATGTAAGAATCCCAAGCAATGAAAGGCACTATTTAAGAAGGAAATCAAAGTTCCACAAAAAATAGATATATTATTCTCTATACATCATCTTATTTCATATGTAAAAGCAAAATGAATTGGGGGATTTGCAGGTTCTTGGAGTAAAAGGAGTTACAGAGAAGATGATTTTTACTGTTTACCTTTAAGTAAATAGCTGCTGTTCTTGCTTATTAAAATGTAAAATGTCCATATCTGTCAGAGAATTCTAGGGAAAAATGCAAAAACCATTACTTCATAAGGATGTAATTGTGCCATTACTGTTAAATGCAATGACATTCTATAAATATCACAGTACCGGCCTCATAGTCTATAAATAAACCCAGCTAATCACTGGAAATATATTCTTTCCTAAATTATAATGGAGTAAACTATAGAGTCTCCATTTTCCAGTGCCAAAGTCCACTCCCAGTTTTGGTGGTATCTTTCCCTCTGCTCAGGATCCTTCAGGAGATATAAATACTCTTCCAACTGAGTATTAGAACAAGGATAATGTGGGGAGAGAGTGAATTCCATTTGCCAGGGTCCCAGCTAGAATCCCAGGAAGTGTTTAGATACATTGCTGAGGTCTGTTGCCTGGGATAGACGGGTGTTGCCATAGCTGACTTTATCTGATGAGATAAATCTGGGATGCTGTTGAGTCAGAAGTGAATAGGACAGCCTAGAATGTCTTATATTTAGCACCAAACCAAGCTGGAGGGCTGATTCAGGCAGCAGCTCCCAAGTAGTTGAAGCTAAAGGCCCTAAATCTATTGTTAATGGTTTCCCAGAATGTCCTGCTTATATTTGGCTGCTATAAACACTTCACTAGGCCACATTGGCTATTTCATAGTTTAAACCATGTCCCCACCTACACCATTGCATGGTTTACTATAGAATAGAACACATCCTTTCCTTTCCCACTTGCAACACACTTCAGTGCCATAACAGGGTTCTATCAAAAATTTGCACAATATTTGTGATCTCAAGGACTCTGTGGCTAAAGAAAGTTACAATCAGCTACTTACTTTTTCTAAGCCTCCTTTTTACTATTTGGAAAACTGGAAGGCAAGTGGGCTGTGATGAGATAGAATGGTAACTGAATCAGAAGAAATTCATTCTAATTCTGACATCACCTTGGGTCATGACCTTAGACAAGTCTTCTCTTTTCTCTTGGGGTCAGTTTTCCCAACTGTATTGTGAGAAGGAAGAGGGAGAATATTGGTCTTTTTGCCAATGCTTCAGGCTTCCACAGTGGCTCAGTCAGTCAGCCATCTCTTCTAAAGGGACTCCCTAGAATCCCACTCCATGAACACACACCTGAATTATGATTATTGTTTCAGAAAGACTATTTGGTATTATCTATATAATCTTATCCTGACTCTATAAAGGTTTGGAGGGTAGGGTGGGCATTGTCCTATGTTAAAATAGGAACTCCAAGAAAAATTTAAAAATGGAGGAAAAGGGAAGAAACAAATTCGATATTTCTAAATATTAAAGAAATTTGGGGACTAAATGTAAAATTTAGCCAGGAGCTTACTGGAAGCCAGGCTGAAAAAGAAAAAATAAAACAAAACCAAATGTGTAGAACTCCAGAGTTTTCATCATCAGAAAAAAAAAAAAGATATTTTTATCTTCACAGGTACATGTTTTTTTTCTTCCTTAATGGTCCCAAATTCAGACAGAAAGGCATTTTTTTAACCTGGATATTTAGATACTTGTCTTAACTTGTCAAGAATTTCAAAGCAAATTCAGAAGATTTTTCATAAGACTTTTTCTAAAAGCAATTTGTAACCAAGCCTACGGCTCAGTGTTCAAGCAGAGCTACAGAGGCATAGTTCTGCCTAGGCTGGGCTGATGGTCTCCCTGGCCCTTTTGGCTGAGTCAAATGTGCTGTCTTTGTATGGTACCCCCAAATAAGGTAATTATTTCCCCTGGACAAATGCATCTCCTTCACTTTGGGTGGGTAACTAATAGCAATTTGTTTTAATGACTGGAGTCAGTCTGCATTTGAAAGGGTCAGCACCTGCTAGGTCCTACAGGCTAAGAGGATACAGACAGGAATCAAGCCTTAAGTGGTTTATGCTCAAGGTGAGAGAGATTTCTCTCAGAGGCTGTCCAATGGTGGCCCAAAGGCACCAGCCCTCTTGGGAGAAGGACCTACTTTTCACTAACCAATGCTGACCAAAGCCAGAGGGGAAAGGGAAGGATGGCAGAAATGTTAACAGCACACAGCACCCCACCCAGTGTGTTGGTGAACAAGCACTTAGTAGATGTTCCCATCCCAGTGTGGATAACAACTGGATATTCACAAAGGGTCACTTAGGGTGCCTTCAAGGTTTTCTCTTTCTTGCAGGGCATAATAGCAGGCTTCTTACATGGGACACTCAGAGGCCCAGGGAACCCAGGTTCCAGGGATCCGAATTTCATGTGTCTCAATGAGGTCCTGAGTCCCTTGAGTTAAAGAGGTGATATAAATGGCAGGCCCTTGTTGGCATGGGCTATAATGGGCTTTGTGTTCAATTTGTGTCCATCTGGAAACATGGTCCCTGAGATTCATTCCACGAAGCTGTTCTAAGTACTTACTTCATCTCCATGCTAAGCAAAGAGGGATCCAGGCAGAAATAAAGTCAGTCACTGTAATTGAACTTCAAAGTCTAATGGGGGAGACAACCACAGAAACAGATTATCCCAATAGTGTGGTAGGAAACATGAGAAAAATCCTAAATAAAGATGACTAGGGTAGCTTGGTAAACAGGTGGCAGGCCATGAGGGCCAAATTGTTGCAGGGCCAGATTCTACAAGGTCTTGCAAGCTGTTCTAGGGGACTTGAAATTTATTTTGAGGACAATTGGAACCCATAGTAGTGTTTGAATCAGAGAAGTAACATGTTCAGGACTATGGGTGCGGCACACCTTGGCTGCAATGTGCAGGACAAGCTGGAGGAGCAAGCCTTTCCAAACCAGAAGTGTTGGAGTGGAACTCTGGAGATACTGCAGGTAACATGGCTCTTCTGCTGGTTGAATGCATAGGAAAAGAGACAGCAGCACTGGCTTTGTGTAGAGTGGTGCAGTACTTTGCTGGTTCACCTTATGCAACCATAAATATTCATGAAGCTCCTGTATATCAGGGGCACAGCCCTTTCAGCTTCTAATATGTCACTGGCTTCTATTCCTCTGCTCCTTACCAAAGCCCTGGAAGATTGAAAGTGGGGAGTCCAGTGCAGAGGTCCAGAGTCCTACCAAAGTCATACAAAGCTACTCGGGACAGGGGCAGGGATGGCAGAGCCAGGGTTCACTTCTAAGTATTCAAACACTGCAGCCAGGTCTCTGGCCCAATTTGCCCTGCCACTACGTGTCAGCCCCTCCTCATCAAGGTGCTTGTGTGTGTGAACCCAGAAACATTGGGAAGGAAGTATTTAGAAAACAACTAGTTCTTGGAGGCAAAGAGCCAGGTACACCCATTACTGACAATGACCTCCCTCCTTGCCCACAACCCCTGTCAACCTGTGCCTCTCCTGCTTCGCTCATGGAGGATCATGCTGTGATTGTGCATCTGTTCACTTTCATCCAACCTCATGCACTTTTTAGTTAGAAAATATGTGTGTTCCTGGAGGCCCAGCTGGTTCTTTGTTCTCTTTGTTTGGAAAGTAGTTAGAGATATCAGCTAGCAGATCAAACAACCCATATCAGATCTGCTAAAATATTTTCCCTTTTGGATTTTATTTCTACTGTTCTTTTATTTTTTCAAAGATTTTATTTATTTATTTTGAGAGAGAGGGGAAGGGAGGGAAAAGAGAAGGAGACACAAAATTCATTGTGTGGTTGTCTCTTGCACGCCACCCACTGGGAACCTGGCCTGCAACCCAGGCATGTGCTCTGACTGGGAATCAACCAGCAATCCTTTGGTTCGTGGGCCAGCACTCAATCCACTGAGGCACACCAGCCAGTTCTCTGCTGTTCTTTTAGAATGAGGGATTTTTTTTCCTGTTTGATTCCTGAAGAAGATGGTTCTTCTTACAAAGAAGGTCTGGTGAGGCTCTGTGCTGGGGGTGGTGAGGGGCAACAGCAGGACTCACCTTGCCTTCCAGGTCTGGGGTCACAGCAGGCCTCATCTCTGAGGCACTACAGCCCCTCTTGTTGTCCACCTCCTTTCTTAGTTTGCTTTGCTTCCCAGAAATGATTTCTGGCAGCAGTCCCTTCCTCCTGTTCTCTCTACCCGTGCCTACCCTTATCAAACATTCCAGGGGTCTCAGTGCCTTTGCCCTGGGAATCTGAGGGGTAATCAGGAACTCTGCTGGGCAAACCATCCATAGTGCCTGAAATAGAAGATGAATGGACATAATGCATGCTGCTGTCTAATCATTTGAGCAACTTACTCCATTGTGTCATGAGCACACACTGGAATATCACACTAGCTGGACATATATCTTGTCTCTCAGGTGACTTCTGAAGGTGGTGGTGGTACAAGGCCCCACTGGCCACAGCTTACTTTTCCATCAGCTGCTTTCTTTACTTAATGGTTCTAGGAAGGAATGAGGTTCAGAGTAAGAGGTACCTAAATGCCTTGCAGTTTGTGGTCCTCTCTGAAAACCACACTCAGAGGAATTGAGTACAATGATTAACCAAGATGCCAAGCTGTAATTCATACCCAAATCTGTCTGGTACCAAAAACAAGGCTTGTTCCACTACACCATAGCTGGTCACTGGTAACTACAGGATGGGTTCCAGGGGCTGTTTGCAGACTGGGCAGGCCTACTGAAACCTCAGCATGAGAACATCCTAATATTGAGGAACAGTAAGGAGCTACAGTTAAGGTCCTCCCATGGACAAAATACAGGAATCACCCAAGACACCAGCAAGTATAGCACCAAGCAGCTCAGGGGGCAGCAAAGATGTTGCATATGGAGAAGCCAAGAGGATATAATTTTGTCAAGTAAGGAACCAATGAAAACTGGCTATCTTTCCCAAGGTGGGTTGGAGGGCAAGAAAGCAGAGGCTAGAGACCTTGTGAGCAGGCAAGGTAAAGTGTCCAATGGAGAGACTGAAATGGGCAGGAGGTCTTGTTAGGTAGAAACATAAGCCAAAAGTCAGAGAGACTCTGCTGCATCAAGTCCAACCCCTTCCTGCAGATGAGAAGCTTCGACTTTCTAATCTGTGAAGTGGGACTAGAAACACTGTGTGACATGCTGTGGGGAGAATTCAAAAGATGGAGAAATGTGCTGTGCATGGGATTGGCAATTAGCCAATAAGTCACTCAAGGAATCTCTTTTGAGCCCCTTCTACATACACTAGGCTAGGCTGTGGGGACACTTCCCAGCTGAATCCATCCAGCTCTTACACCTCCATTATTTCTGTGAGAGAAGATATGCCCTATAGCCATAGAGGTAGAGGATTCTAGGCAGAGGTGAGAGCAGCTGAGTTACTCTTTCTGGATTGAATTGAAACCTTTGGCTGGGGCAGGGACTTCAGGTTCTTTGAAGGCAACTTCTGCCTCTCCCTTGGGGTAACAGCATGTGAAAGATCAGGGGATGAGGTGGTGCAGATCTTGGCTCACTCTTGGTTGGGTTCTGAGTTGAGTAACCTGGATATCCAGCCTGCCCCCTCACCCCACCCCACCAGATGACCTTGCTCTCCCTTTCTCTACTCCTGTTTCTAGGAATCACGCCTTTCCCAATGTTTGGGCTTTCTCTTTCGGTAATCTGAAATTATCGGATTTAGTCAAAGCTTTAATATTCAGAACTGAATTCTTCAGTTTAAACAAAAATGCACTTCATAAAAGAAACAGGCAAGAAAATAGGCATGAGGCTGCCCACAGGACTGTCTTGACCTGGTATCTGACCAGGACTCATCCTTTCTTCCCATTGTCCAGATGTACCCAACTCAAGCACCTATGCCTTGCAATCAAGGCCATCTGTAATGTGACCCTGCCCACTTCAACTATACTTCCCCATGTTTCAGTTACCTCAGCCAGGGTGGTCTCCATTCCCTCAGTTCTCCATGTGCTTTCCAGCCTATCTGACTTGGCTTATGTTGTTCCTTCTACCTACAATTTATTTCATTTCTTTTTATGCCTGTATACATCTCACTTATCTTGTAAGGCCAATTCCTTTATGAATCCTTCCCTGATGCCATGATATGTAAACTGATTAATACAGTGCTTGAGCTGAAGTACATGCTAAATAAATTTTTGCGCTCATTCCCTTTGCTGACTGCTGCTCTTTTCTCAAGAATTATTAATCTCACCTTTTTCTCTGTTCCAATTGTATTTTTCTTGTTCTTAGATCTAAGAAACCTGTCATCACCGAGGTTACTGACAGAGGTCTGAAGCCAGATAGCTATGGGTCATGTGCTAGCTCTGTGACCAGGGCAAGTCATTTCAACCCTGAGACTCAGTTTTATCATCTGTCAAACGGGAATGCTAATATCTGCTTCATAACATTGTTCTATAGATGAAATAAGATGATATACAGAAAGCTTATAGACAATAGAGTGTGTGGTCCATAGTAAACATTTAATATGAGTTTGTTGTGTTTATTATTGTTGTCATTACTTTAATAAAGGTAAGGACTTCAAAGTCTGGCCAAGAGGGAATGGCCTTATTTCTCTAAGATCATATCTCTGACAAGCAATGGACCCTGGACATAACACAACAAACATAGGAAGGCTCCAAAATGTGAAAAGAAAAAAGAAAACTATGTAGGGAACTTGGAACTTGAAGGATAACATAAAGGCAAAGTTCCCTGGGTTTCCTTACTGCATCCCATATATCCCAGAAAGGGTGCTTTAGATACTTTCAACCTGACACTCTAAATAAGCACAGACAAAGCAACCCAAGAAAAATCTTTTCCCTCTAGCCAAAAAACTCTGGAAAAGATGACCTAGCAGAACAGAAACATTTTTGATGTTACCTGCCTTCCTTCAGCCATACAAGAAAGGATAAACAATTCCCTCCATGCTGTGTCAGCAACATCAAGTGGGGAGCAGAATTTATGTCTTCACCCAATAAAAAGAGGTGGAATGAGACAGTGAATGATGGTGTTAGTTGGCACTTCAGTGTCCCAGACATGGTAGGGTTAGTGGGATCCAGCAGGAAGATGAACTTCCACTCTTACCTGTTGGCAACAAGCCAATGCAAGCTGATATAACTTGGCACTCTGCTTTGTCAAGTTTGGTATTATCAGGGTCCACTGGGGAGCAGAGCATCCACCACCATTGGACCTGCATAGTATGCCTCAATATGGTGACTGCCTCCAGAGATGAAGAGGAAATAAGATCCCAACTTTCTCAACATGACACCGAAAATGCCTGAGATATAGTCAAAGATCACTTAGCGTACCTAAAATCAGATATATAATAAGTTAAATGAGAAAAGATAATAAACAAATGTCAACACTTAGACAACAAAGATGTTGGAATTATCTGACAAAGATTTTAGAGTAGCCATAGTAAAAATGTTTCAATGAGCAAATATGAAATTCTTGAAACAAATTAAAAATAGGAAGTCTCAGTAAAGAAATAGAAGACCAAAGAAAAACAAATGAATTTTTAGAACTGCTAAATATAATAGCAGATATCAAAACCTCAGTGGATGGGCTCAACAGAAGAATGGAGGAGACAGCGGAAAGATATCAGTAAATTTGAAGATAGAGCAGTAGAAATTTACCTAATTTGAACAATAAAAATAAATTTAAATAAATGAACAGACTCAGAAACATGTGAAATTATAAAAATAACTAACATTCATATAACCAAAGTCTCAGAAGGAGAGTGAGAGTGAGAGAGAGAAACTGAAAGTATTGGAAGAAATAATGCATAAAAAAACAAATTTGGTGAAACACATAAACCTATAGATTTAAGGAATTAAGCATAATGTAAGCATGATGAACTCAAAGAAATCCATGCCAACATATTAAAGTCAAATTTCAGAAAACTAAACACAAAAAGGAATCTTAAAAATAACTAAAGATTGCCCTGGCTGGTGTGGCTCAGTGGATTGAATGTGGGCCTGAGAAGCAAGGGGTCAACGGTTAAATTCCCAGTCAGTGCACATGCCTGGATTGTGGGCCAAGTCCCCAGTAGGGGATGCACAAGGGGCAACCACACATTGATGCTCCTCTCCCTCTCTTTCTCCCTCCCTTTCCCTCTAGAAATAAATAAATAAAACCTTTTAAAAAATAACTAAAGATAAATAATTACTTATAAAGGTATGTCTTTGTATGCATAAGCTACTATAACAGAATACTACAACAGAAAGGCAGGGTGGCTTAAACAACAGAAATTTATTTCTCACAGTTCTAGTGGGTAGGAAATCTGAGATCAGGGTGCTAACATGGTTGGGTTCTAGTAAGAACACTGTTCTGATTTTGCATATGGCTGTCTTCTTACATGGTGAAGGGAGGCACCATCTATATCATGTCTCTTCTTATAAAGGCACTAATCTTATTCATGAGGGTTCCAACCTCATGACACAATTGCCTTTCAAAGGCTGCACCTCCAAATGCCATCACATTGGGGATTATGATTTCAGCAGATAAATGGGGTAGGGTGGGAAGAACACAAACATTCAGTCCATAGCAAAGGATAATGATTTCAATTACAGTGTATTTCTCTTCAGAAATTATGGAGGTGAGAAGGAGGTGGCACATTTTTTTCAAGCACTAAAAGAAAAAAAAACTGTCAACCTAGAATCCCATACTCAAAGAAAATAATATTAAGGAATGAAAGTGAAATGAACAAATTATCAGTTGAAAGAAAACTAAGAGAATATATCACCAGCACAAATACCCTAAAAAATGTCTCAAGGAAGTTCTCTAAATGAGAAATAAATGATAGAAAAAGAAAAATTGGAAGGCCAGGAATGAAGAACAGCAGAAAGAATTACAATACAAGTAAAAATAATAAATTATTTTTTCTTAAATTTTCTAAATTATGTTAGATGATTGAAGCAAAAGTTATGACATTGTATGATGACATTCTAAACATATACAGAGAAAATATTTAAGACTATTACACTATAAAGTGAGGGAAAGCAAAGAGACATAAATGGAGGTAAGGCTTCTCCATTTTACTTTAACTGGTAAAGTGTTAACCCTAGTAGAATGCAATACAACCACTAAGAAAGCTATACAAATAGATATTCTCAAAACCATTATAGATAAATCAAAATGGAATTCTAAAGCTTTTATTTATTTATCTTTAGAGAGAGGGGAAGGGAGTGAGAAAGAGAAAGAGAGAAACATCTGTTGGTTGCCTTTTGTACACCCCCAACAGGGTATCTGGCCTGCAACCCAGGCATGTGCCCTGGCTAAGAGTTGAACTAGTGACCTTTCAGTTTGCAGGATGATGTCCCAACCCACTGAGCCACACCAGTCAGGGCCAAAATGGAATTCTCAAAAGACAAATATTAATAGAGTAGGTTGAAAAACATGACCCAATTATATGTTGTCTACAAGAAATTCATTTTAATATAATAATATAGGCATGTTGAAAAATAAAAGGATGGCAAAACATTATGCAAACATTTATCAAAGAAAACCAAGAATGACTATATTAATATCAGATAAAGTAGACTTCAGGACAAAGAAATTTACCGGAGAGAGAAAGAGAGAGAGAGGAATATTATATACTATTAAAAGGGTCAATCCACCAAAAAGACATTATAATATTAAATGTTTACACACCAAACAATAGCACTCCAAAATATGTGAAAAAAAAAACCCTGATAGAATCAATTGGAGAAATAGACAAATCCATAATTATAGTTGGAAATTTTAACAACCATCTCTCAATAATTAATGGAAAAACTAGACAGAAAATCAATGAGGATGTAGAACTCAACAACACTATCATTCACCATGAACTACTTGACAGTTATAGAACACTTCACATCACAGCAGCAGAATATGCATTCTTTTCAAGTGTCTTCATTATGTTCACCAAGATAGACTATATTCTGAGCTATAAAACAAACCTCAACAAATTTAAAAGAATTGAAAATGTATGAAATGCATCCTGTGACCACAATGGTATTGAAGTAGAAATCAAATACAACATATCAAAATTTATGAGACAGTTATAGCAGCACTCAGAGGGAAATTTATAGCATCAAATGTATATATTAGAGAAAAAAATAGTCTCAAACAAACAGTCTAAATTTCTACTTTAAGAACCTAAGAAAGCCCAGACAGGCATGGCTTAGTTGGTTGAGCATCATCCCATGGAACCAAGGGTTGCCAGTTTGATTCTGGTCAGTGCACATGCCTGGGTTGCAGACCAGGTCCCAGACAAGGATATGTGAGAGGCAACTGATTGGTGTTTCTCTCTCACATCTATGGTTCTCTCCCTGTCTTTCTCCTTATGTTTTCCTCTCTCTAAAAATAAAATAAATAAAATATTTTTTTTAAAGGAACCTAAAAGAGAAGAGCAAAATAAACCTAAAAAAATCATAAGGGAGAAATAATAGCAATTAATGAAATTGAAAACAGAAAATAAGACAAAATCAGTGAAATAAAAAGTTAGTTTTCTGAAAACACTGCTGAGGTTGACAAACATCCAGCAATACTAATAGAGAAAAAGAGAGGACACAATTTACCAATATCAGAAAAGAAATAGGGAATATAACTACAGATGCCACATTCATCCAAAAGAATAACAACTCTACATACATAAATTTGTCAACTTAGATATATTGGACCAAGTCTTTGAAAAACCAAACTAACAAATGTTACCCAACATGAAAAAGATAATATGAATAGCCATATGACCATTAAAGAAATTAAATCCATAATTTAAAATAAAACCCTAAGAAATAAATCTCCAAACCCAGATGGTTTAATCGGGGCATTCTACCAAAGGATTCAAGTATTAACACCAATTTTACACAGTGTCTTCCAGAAAATAGAAGAGGAGAGAAACTTCAAACTCATTTTATGAAGCCAGTCTTACATTGGTATCACAGCCAGAAACAGTACAAACAAGAAAATTACATACCAATATCCATCATGAATGTGGATACAAATATTCTTTAAAAATATATTAGCAAAAAAATTCTGCAATACATAAAAATATATACCGTTACTAAGTTGGGTTTATACTCTATGCAAAGCTGGTTCAGTATTTGTGATCAATGTAAACCATCATATCAACAGGCTAAACAATGAAAAAAATGACAATGATCAATACAAAAAATCATGTGGCAAAATCCAGCAGTCATTCATGATTTAAAAAGTAACTGTTAGTAACTTAGGAATACAGGGTGTTATGGACTGAATTTTGTCACCCTAGAATTGATATGTTGAGGGTCTAACCCTCAATGTGACTACATTTGGAGAAAGGGATTTTAAAGAGATAATTAAGGTTAAATAAGGTCATAAGGGTGAGACCCTTATCTAATAGTGTGATTAATGTCCTTATAAAAACAGTGACACCAGATTCTCCCCTTCCCTTCCCTTTCCTCCCCTCCCCTTCCTTTCCCTCCCCTCCCCTCCTCTCCCCTCCCTTCCCCTCCCCTCCCCTTCTCTCTCTCTCTCTCCTATCTCTATTTGGCATGTGCCCAGAGGAAAGTCTATGTGAGGACACAACAAGAAGGTGATATCTGCAAGCCAAGGAGAAAGCCCTCACCAGTCACCAACCTTGTTGGCACCTTAATCTTGGATTTATAGCCTGCAGGACTGTGAGAAAATAAGTATGCTGTTTAAGCCTCCTAGCCCATGGTATTCTGTTATGGCAGCCCAAGCAGACTAAGACAGAGGGGAATTTTCTCAACTCAGTAAAGAGTGTATACAAAACACCTACTGCTAATACCACACTTAATGGTAAAAGAGTGAATATTTTCCCTTTAAGATCAAGAACAAATCAAATTTATTCAACATAGTGCTCAAAGTCCTAGCCAGCTCAATAAGGCGAGAAAAGAAAGTACCAGAAACATATATATATAAAAGAAAGGAAGAAATAAAACTACCTCTATTTGCAGATTGTATGAGTATGTAAAAAAATCCTAAGGTATCTGTAAAATTAGTAGTGAATGAGTTCAGCAATGTTGCAGGATACCAGTTCAAAACACAAAAATCAATCTCATTTTTATATAATAACAACATGCATGTAAGAACTATAATAAAAACACAATACAATCAAAAAAAGAAATAGTTCTATAAGTTTAATGACACAAGTATAATGCTTTTATACTAAAAACTACATAATGATGATGACAGAAACACAAGTTCTAAATAAATGGAAAGACATACAGTGCTCAGAGATTAATGGTAAAGTTGTCTGTACTCCCCACAGATATACAGGTTAAATGCAATTATTATCAAAATCCCCACAGGATTTTTTTGTAACTATAAATTATATCACCTTTAAATTTACATGAAAACCTAAAGGAACTAAAATAGTTAAAGCAATTTTGAAAAAGAAAAACAAAGTAGAAGGAATCACTCTGCTCAATATTAAGGTCTATTGTATAAACTGCAGTAATCAGGGCAGTGTGGTTTGGGCAGAGGGATAGACATATAGATTAATGGAAAGAACAGGGAACCCAGAAATAGACCCATACGAATATATCTAACAAGTTATTGACAAAGTTGCAGAAGCAGTTCAATGGAGGAAGGACAGTCTGTTCAAAAAATGTGTTGGAGCAAGTGGACACCCATCGGAAGAAAGGAAGGGAGGGAGGGAGGGAGGGGAAGGAGGATAAATAAATCTAGATTTAATCTCCATGCCATATAATATAAAAATGAACTCAAAATGGATCACAGACATAAATGTAAAGCATATAAATATAAAAAATTTTGAAGAGAACATAGAAAATCTTTGGAATCTAAGGCTTGAAGAATTCTTAGCTTTCATACCAAAAGCACAATAAAAAAAAGATTAATTGAATTCCATCAAAATGAAATCTTTTGTTTGTGGAAGGTCTTGTTAAGAGGATAAGAACAGAAATTACAAACTGGGAGAAAATGTTTACAAACCACATATCTAACAAAGAACTTGTATCTAGAATATATAAAGATCTCTCAAATACAAACAGTAAAAAAAAAGCTCACTTCCAAAAGAAAATTGTCAAAAGGTATGAAAAGACATTTCACAGAAGATAATCCACAGATGATAAATAAGTGCATGAAAAGATTCTCAGTATTATTATCCACCAGGGAATGCAAAATTAAAACTACCATAAGAGGCCCTGTCCAGGCAGCTCAGTTGGTTAGAATGTTAAGGTTGTGGGTTCAATCTCCAGTCAGGGCTCATACAAGAATCAAACAATAAATGCATAAATAAGTGCAACAACAAATTCATGTTTCTCTCTCTCTGTCTCTCTCTCTCTCTCTGTCTCTCTCTTTCTGTCTATCTTTCAGCAATAAATAAAATATTAAAAAAAAAACACCATAAGATATCACTGCAGACCTTGATAGTGTAGCCTTTCTGATGAATGGATAGAATAAAAAATAGTGACAACATCAAATGCTGGAGAGGCTATGGAGAAACTACATTACTCACACATTGGTGAGAATGCAAAATGCTACAACCCCTCTGGGAGAAAAAAAAAACCATTTGGCAGTTGCTTATAAAACTAAACATGCAGGATCTCAAAAATGACAGCCGAGTATATAGAAGCTGCATCCACTTGCTCTTGCCCCCAAATCAAATTCTCAGCTTACCTTCCACCAAATAACCTGAACAATCAGCAGAATCTTAGCTGATATGAAGTTTTGAACCAAGGAGTACAGAAGATGCTTCACAATGGGTGATAAGGAGATTTTATAAGTTGAAGGGAAAATATCCCATGTGTGGTGCCTGTAGCTGCAGAGAGACTAATCAGAAATTGCAGATTTGTGGCTGCCTCCCCTCTCAGGGCAGGGGGCCCCAGTCCCAAGCAGGGAGACCAGAGACCCTTAGGATCTCTGAATGGGGAGGATGTGTGAGGTTGGGGAGATCTAGTCTACACACAGTGAGTAGCATGTCCATAGCTGCAGCACCACACACTAACCAAGACAGTGCCAGAAAGAGAAAGGGACTTTTCTGTACCTGAGTTGGGTGGAGGCAGGCTGCAGCCAGCCGTAACCATGAGAGACATCTGGCTTTTTGAAAAGGTGGTGTGCACAAAAAGCTAGACAGTGACTTGGTTCTGCAGTGGGTGTGCCACAGAGGAACTTTTTATTTTTTTTTATTTTATTTTTTTAAGATTTTATTTATTTATTTTTAGAGAGGAAAGGGAGGGAGAAAGAGAGAGAGAAACATCAATGTGTGGTTGCTGTGGCCTGCAAACCAGGCATGTGCCCTGACTGGGAATCGAACCTGCGATGCTTTGGTTCGCAGCCCGCGCTCAATCCACTGAGCTATGCCAGTCAGGGCTTGGGGAACTTTTTAAAAGGGGAGCTGAAACATGATGGGCAGGGACCTTGGGCACAGATGCCCTGACAACAAAGGGACAAGACTGAAAGCACTGTTTACAGCCAGGCAGAATTCAAATCTCTGGAAAGGGAAGGGCATACCCAATTCCCACATCCTGCAGAATTGCAAGCACCACATCCAATGGAGAAGTTCTGCACAACAGGCAGGACAGGCTCAAGAACTCCCTGCAGGATTCATATCCGCAGGAAAAAAAGGGAACAGAATCTCCAGAAAGACCCATTTTGAACTTATCTCAGGGAAACAAAAATACACTGGCTCCTAGGGCACAATTCCACCAAGGCCATTAAGGCAGGGAGATCAGAAATTGGTGCAATAAGGAAGAATCAGGACCCTGCCCAGACTTGGGTCTCATACAGAGCTGCCATCAGCACTAAGTAGGAAATTGCTGACTCTCTTACACAGATTGTCCCCTTCCTTGAAGTGGACAGCTAGCTCATCAGAAACTATACATTATTGGAAATAAGCTGGGACAGAACAAGACAGGTGGCACAGGGGCAGGGGAACACAACCACAATTTTCCCAGAAGACTAAATGGTACCTCCCAGGGAAGACAAAGGTGTACCACCCTCTCGCTCACAATAGAAGCCCCCTCTAAAGTCAGGCAAAGGTGGTACATACAGTGCTGCAAGTGTTGGATGACTCACCCCTGGACATTGAACTGATAAAAAGCCAGATGGGGATCCAGAAGGAGAAGACAGAAGGCAAACATCAACCTCTGCTGAGACGAATTCTACCTTGTTCTTCTTCAGAATTTGCATTTTATTTATTCTCTTGCATAGCCTTTTAACATTTCTTCATTTTCTTCAATTGTATTCCAACCAGTTCACTGTATTTTGTCTTTTATTTTTCATTTTATTTAGATTTATATATTTTTAAATTTTATTTTCATTTCAAATCTCACATTGTACCCTTCCCTTGTCTTACTCCATTCTGCCTTCTTCCTGCCTTTTCTTATTTTCATTGTAAATTTTATTTCCCTTTCTCTACACCTTGTTCCTATTTCTTACTCTTACTTTTTCTCCTCCCTCTAACCTCTCAAAATCATTCTTCCTTCCTTTAGTCAGCTCACATTCTTTTTCCCTTTCTTATCATATTCATATTTTCTTTTCACCTTTATTAATTGTGGCTTGTTTGGCACAGATATTATTATAATTATTGCTGTTTTTCAATTGTATTTTTGTTCATTATTTTTTTTAAATTTCAGATCTCATAAGTTTCTCTCCCTGTTTTACTCCATTTTGCCTTCATCTTGCCTTTGTTTATTTGAGTTTGGAATTTTATCTTTTCCCTTTCTTAGCCCAGATTCTATTCCTTACTCTTATTATTTCTCTTCTCTCTGTCCTCTCAAAATCATTTTTGTTTACTGTAGACATCTCGTATTCTGTTTTCACTTTCTTATAATATTCTTATTGTCTTTCCACTTTTATGAATCTTTGCTCATCTCTCATTGTTATTGACTTTGTTGTGGTTTTTCTTTAATTCTGTTCCTACTGGTTCACTATTGTTTTATTTTATTTCAAACTTCATATTACACTCTTCCCATTTCTCACTCCATTTTGTTATTGCCCTTCCCTTTTTTACTTATATTTTAAATTTTATTTTCTCCCTTTCTTCCCTTTGTCTCTATTCCCTACTCTATTTCTCCTCCCTCTTCCCTCTCAAAATCATTTTTCTCTCCTTTAGCCATCTCACATTCTTTCTTCCAATCTTATGGTATTCTTAAACTCTTTCCACTTTTGTTAATCTTTGCTCATTTACTGTTGATATTGCTGATGTGGTACGGCAATATTTTTTTTTTCTGGTGAGGGTTTGGTTTTCTGGGTAGTACTGCTTTGTAAATCAGCATCTGACAACAGCATATAAGATGTGGCAGAAGTTGTGACTTTCAATCAGCCAGATGGATGGGAGAACCCACCAACAAATGAGCCATCAGTAATCAAAGCCCAAGTACAATAAGACAGTTCACATAAACTGAATAAAGGGCATCCCTAAAACATCCAGATGAAGAGATCAAAAAGACTGCACTACTGAGACACACAGAACTCCTACCACAGAAGGCCACCCAACAAAGACAGGCAGTCAAAGCAGAGCAATCCAAGATGCAGAAACAAACAAACAGAGTCATCTAAAATAGGGACATGAAACCCCCAATCAAAAGGAAAGGAGGAATCCCCAGGAAAAAAATAGCAAATTGAAAGTGAGGTAACCAATCTATCAGACATAGAATTCTAAATAATGGTTATAAAGATGATCAAGGAACTCAGTGAGAAATAAAAGGAACTTTATGGGAGCTACAAGGAACATAGAGGTAACTACAGAAGCATGAAAAAGGACATATAAATTATGAATAAGAATGAGGAAGAAATGAAGAATACAATATCTGAAATAAACAATACTCTAGAAGAAATTAAAAGCAGGCTAGATGAATCAGAGGACTGAATCAGCAAGCTGGGATACAAGGTAGAAAAAAATACCCAGTCAGAGAAACAAAATGAAAAAAAGACTCAAGTAGAATGCAGATGGTTTAAGGGAGCTTCAGGACAATATGAAAAGTAACAACACTTGCATCATAAGAATATCGGAAGTAGAAAAAAACTAGCAAGGGATAGAAAACATGTTTGAAAAAATAATGAGAGAAAACTTCAGTAACTGGGTGAGGAGAAAAGTCATGCAAATTCAGGAAGCACAAAGGGTCCCAATCAAGATGAACCCAAAGAGGCCCACTCCATGACACCTCATAATTAAAATGGTAAAATTTAAAGATAAAGAGAGAATCTTAAAGGCAAGAAGGGAGTAATAGCTAATAACATGCAAGGGAGCTCCACTAAGGATTTCTTAACAGAAACACTACAAGCCAGAAGGGAATGGCAAGAAATATCCCAAGTAATGAAAAGCAAAAGCCTGCAACCAACACAGCAAGGTTCTCAATTAAAATGGAAGGTGAAATAAGGAGTTTCCCAGACGAAAAAAGGCTAAAAGAGTACACCTCCACCAAGCCAGCACTGCAAGAGGTGCTAGAGGGACTGGAAGAAGAAGAAAGAAAAGAAAGAAAGAAAGAAAGAAAGAAAGAAAGAAAGAAAGAAAGAAAGAAAGAAAGAAAGAAAGAAAGAAAGAAAGAAAGAAAGAAAGAGGAGGAGGAAGAAGAAGAAGAAGAAGAAGAAGAAGAAGAAGAAGAAGAAGAAGAAGAAGAAGAAGAAGAAGAAGAAGAAGAAGGAGGAGAAGAAGAAGAAGGAGGAGGAGGAGGAGGAGGAGGAGGAGAAGGAGGAGGAGGAGGAGAGGGAGAAGGAGAGGGAGAAGGAGGGGGAGAAGGAGGGGGAGAAGGAGAAGAAAGAGAGAGAGAGAGGGAGGGGGGAAGAGAGACAGAGAAACACAGGTATGGAAAAATTGGCAATGAATAAGGACCTATCAATAATAATGACTTGGTGTCATGGTGCATGTGATGGGCCACTGCCCAGACTACCCAGCTAGCCATGGGCAGATTAAGAGACTTCTGGCAAAGATTGAGGCATAGGTAGACACACTTCCCCTCCATGCACAGCTACTGCAAAAATTACAAATAAACTACAAAACAAACATCACCCGATCCATCAAAGAATTGAGACGTCCAAAACCCAAGGATTTAAAAGAGTCATGTTCATACAGATGAGTACCTTTTCTACTATAGGCCATGCTACTAAGACAGGGAGTCAAAGCAGCTCTACCTAATACACAGAAACAAACACATGGAGGATGCCAAATTGAGGAGACAAAAAATGTGATCCAAATGAAAGAACAGAACACAACTCCAGGAAAAGAACTAAATCAAATAGAGATAAGCAACCTATCAAATTTAGAGATTAAAACACTGGTTATTAGAATGCTCAAAGAAATAAGTGGGTACTGCAAAAACATTAAGAAGACCCAGGCATAAATGATGGTTGCATTAGGTGAAATAAAGAAAAATCCACAGGGAACCAACAGTGGTAGGGATGAAGTCAAGATACAAATCAACAATTTGGAACAAAAGGAAGAAAAAAGCATTCAATCAGAACAGCAAGAAGAAAAAAGAATTCAAAACTATGAGGAGAGAAGAAGAAGCCTCTGGGATATCTCCAAATGTACCAACATACAAATCATAGGGTGTCAGCAGGAGAAAAGAATGAGCAAGAAACTGAAAACTTATTTGAAAAAATAATGAATGAAAACTTTCCTAATTTGATGAAGGAAATAGACATACAAGTCCAGGGAGCACAGAGTCCCAAACAAGTTGAACCCAAAGAGGACCACACCAAGACACATCATGATTAAAATGCCAAAGGTTAAAGAGAAAGAGAGAATCTTAAAAAGTAGGAAGAAAAAAACTTGTTGGGAGCTGCCCTGCCTGGTTTCAGGAGCTGTAACCCCACCCTCCCACCATGGCTAAGGCTGAGTGAGCAACCTTTGGACCAGAAGCCACTAAGGAGACAAAGCTTATCTCCCTGGCAGGAGTGCTGCTTTTGCTCCTTTTTCCATAACTGGCCCCCAGTGCTTGATCAGTTAGCCAATGATGGGTAAGATTCCCCAAGGGAGGACCGACCTAAGACAGGCATGATCATGTGGAAGACCCAGGGAAGGACTTGGTAGGCAATGGAGAAAGGGGGTGATAGACCCTCACCCCACAGCTTTGACAAAGCATGTGTCCTCATTCTGCCTGCAAGAAGTCTTCTAATCTCTAGGTTGCCTTAACTTCCCCTGCCTGACTTAATCCTAAAACAATGACAGAGGGCAGTGCAAGCCCTGTGCTAGAAAGGGCAGGTTTCCCGGGGTAATCAGGCATGAGAAAGAATACATAAACACCTGTGAAACCTGCTTTGCTAAGAATGCTCTTAATTAAATGACAAGAGACTGAGCAGGAAATGAGTTTGCTTCCCAAAGTTTTGTAGCTCTTTAGCTAACAGACCCTGACTCAGAATAGGCCCTGAGAGTTCTTGGTATGTTATCTATTGTTTGATCCTTACTGCCTGACAATGATTTAATGAACTTTACCTGTATTCCTGTGCAAATGAAAAGCCAGTAAAAACCCTGTGAAGGAAGGGTTGGGGTGCTCTCTTTTGAGAGAGTGGCCAGGCCACTCTGAGGTGCCCTCCCCTTGAGAGGGCAGCCATGCCGTCCCTTTTCCTCCACACAGGACTCAGTAGTCCATGTGAATGTCTCATGTCTCATCCATGATGCCACGGACACTGCGAGCTGGTGTCTGCATCAAAAACTGAGAGTTACCTACAGAGGAGTTCCTATAAGAGTGTCAGTGGGTTTTTGAAAAGGGACTGGCAAGAATTATTCAAAGTGATGGAAAGCAAGGACCTAAACTTAGATTACTCTATCCAGCAAAGCTATCATTTAGAATGGAAGGACAAATAAAGTACTTCCCAAACAAGGTAAGACTAAAGGAGTTCATCATCACAAAGCCAATATTATATGAAATGTTAAAGGAAATTACATAAAAAGATCAAAACTATGAACATTAAAATGGCAAAAAATGCACAACTATCAACAACTGAATCTAAAAAACAAACTAAGTGAACAAGCAGAGCAGGAACAGAATCAGATATGGAGAGCATTTCAAGAGTTATCAGTTGGGAGTGAGAAGGAGAGAATGGGGAGAAAGTTACAGGGATTAAGAAGTACAAACTGGTAGGTACAAAATAGACAAGGGTGATGCGGAGAACAATATAGGAAATGGAGTAGTCAAAGAACTTATATGTCTGACCCATGGACATGAAGTAAGGGAGGGGAATGTTGGAGGGAATGGGGGTACTGGGTGGAGGTGGGCAAAAGGGGAAAACCTGGGACAACTGTAATAACCAAAATAATAAAATATATTTAAAAAATAACCTTGAAAGTAAATGGAATAAATGCTCCAATCAAAAGATATAGGGTAGCTGAATGGATGTGAAAACATTTACCCACATATAAGCTCCCTACAAGAGATCTACCTCAGAACAAAAGATCTACGCAGGCTGAAAGTGGAAGAATGGAAAAAAATATTCCAACCAAGCGAACATGAAAAAAAAAAAAACTGGGGTAGCAATACTTGTATCAGATGAAATAGATTTCAAAAAAGACCATAAAAAGAGACAAAGAAGGTCACTATATAATACTTAAGGGAGTTGTCCAACAAAGAACTATAACCCTTGAAAACATATATGCACGCAATATAGGAGTATCTAAATGTATAAGGAAAATTCTGGAGTTCAAGAAAGATATTGACCACAACACAGTCATGGTAGGGGATTTTAACACCCCACTGTCAACAATGGATAGATCTCCCAAACAAAGAATCAACAAGGATGTAGTGGCATTGAATGACACTCTAGATTGAATAGACTTAATTGACATATACAGTACCCCTCTAAGAAGCAAAGCATACATTCTTTTGAAATGCACATGGAATATTTTCAAAGATAGACTACATGATAGGACACAAAACAAGCCTCAAGAAACTCAAGAGAATTGAAATCATATTAAGCAACTTCTTGGATTACAATGGCTTAAAACTAGAAACCAACCTCAAAGAAAAAAATTAGAAGCATTCATTCACAGAGACTGAATAACATGTTATTAAACAATGAATGGGTTAACAACAAGACTCAGGAAGAAATCAAAAAGTATCTGGAAATAAATGGAAATAAACAAACAACATACAAAACTTATGAGACACAGTCAAGGCAGTCCTAAGAGGGAAGTTCATAGCAATACAGAACTACGTAAAGAAGATAGAAAAGTCTCAAATAAACAACCTTACCCTACATCTAAAAGAACTAGAGGAAAAACAAAGAAAGCCCAGACCAAGTAGAAGGAAGGAAATAATCAAGATCAGAGCAGAGTTAAATGACATAGAAACCAAAAGAACAATCCAGAGGATCAATAAATCCAGGAGCTTTTTTTTTTTTTTGAAAAGATAAATAAAATTTACAAACTTTTAACCAGAGTTATCCAGAAAAAAAGAGAGAGGATGCAATAAATAAAATCAGAAATGAAAGTGGAGAAGTTACAACCCATACCATAGAAATACAAAGGATTGTAAGAAATTACTATGAACCATTATCTGCCAAGAAATTGGACTAGCTGGGTGAATGTATACATTTCTAGAAGCATGCAATCTTCCAAAACCGAATCAGAAGAAAGAAGAAAACCTGAATAAACCAATAACAACTAGTGAAACTGAACCAGTAATCAAAAAACTCCTGGCACACAAAAGCCCAAGACTGCAGGGCTTCACAGGTGAATTTTACAAAACATTTAAAGAAGAACTAACTCCTATCCTTCTCAAACTATCACAAAAAATTCAAGAAGAAGGGAGACTGCCAAACTTTTTATATGAGACCAGTATTATCCTAATTCCAAAACCAGATAAAGACACAACAAAAAAAGAAAACTACAGGCCAATATCTCTGATAAACATAGATGCTAAAATATTCAACAAAATAATGGCAATCTGGTTTCAGCAATACATTAAAATGATAATACACCATGATCAAGTGGGATTCACCCCAGGGATACAACATGGTACAATATTCACAAATCAATAAATGTAATACATTACAGAAACAAAATGAAGGACAAAAATCACATGATCATATTAATAGATACTTAAAAAGTATTTGATACAATCCAGCACCCATTTATGATTTAAAAAAAAACACTCAGCAAAGTGGGAGTAGAGGGAGCACACTTGTAATAATAAAAGCCATATACAGGAAACCTACTGCCAACATTATACTCAATGGGCAAAAACTAAAATCTGCCCTCTTAAAATCAGAAACAAGCAAGCATGTCCACTTTCACCACTCTTACTCAACATAGTACTGGAAGTCTTAGCCACAGCAATCAGACACACACAAAAAAATAAATAAATAAAAGGCATCCAAATTGGTAAAACTGTCATTATTTGCAGCAACATGATAGTATGCATAGAAAATCCTATAGCCTCCACTAAAAAAAACTACTTGACCTAATAAGTGAATTTGGCAAAGTATCAGGATACAGTCAATATTCAGAAATCGATGGCAATTTTGTACACACCAACGAAATATCAGAAACAGAATCTAGGGAAAAAATCCCATTTACTATAACAACAAGAAATATAATGTACCTAGGAATAAATTTAACCAAGGAGGTAAAAGCTTTGTACTTGAAAAATTATAGAACATTGGAGAAAGAGATTAAGAAAAATACAAATAAATGGAAGTATATACCCTGTCGATGGATTGGAATAATTAACATCATTAAAGTGACCATACTACCCAAAGTAATCTATAGATTCAATGCAATTTTTATTAAAATACCAATGGCATATTTCACAGATCTAGAACAAATATTTCAAAACATTTTATGGAATGGAAAAAGGCCCCAAATAACCTCAGCAATCTTGAAAAAGAAGAACAAAGTAGGAGGGATCACAATACCTGATATCAAACTATATTACAAGACCACAATAATCAAAACAGTCTGGTACTGGCATAAGAACAAACACAGATCAATGGCAAAGAATAGCCCAGAAATGAACCCATGTCTTTATGGTCAATTAATTTTTGACAAAGGGGGCACAAGCATACAATGGAGTAAAAATTGCCTCTTCAATAAATGGTGTTGGGAAAACTAGAGCAGTACATGCAAAAAACTGAAACTAGACATCTGACTTATAGCATATACCAGAATAAACTCAAGATGGATAAAATACTTAAATATAAATCATAACATCATAAAAGTCTTAGCAGAAAATACAGGCAGTAAAATTTCAGATATCCCATGTAGCAATATTTTTGCCGATATATCTCCTAGGGCAAGGGAAATAAAGGAAAAAATAAACAAGTGGGGCTACATCAAATTAAAAAGCTTCTGCACAAACATAGGGGAGAACATATTTGTTAATGATATATTGTACAAGTGTTTGATCTCCAAAATATATAAAGAACGCACATGACTCAACACCTTGAAGACAAACAATCTGATTAAAAAACAGGCAAAGGACCTAAATAGATACTTCTCTAAGGAGAACATACAGATGGCCAGAGACATACGAAAAAAATGTTCAACATCACTAGTTATCAGAGAGAGGCAAATTAAAACAACAATGAGATACCGCTTCCCACTGGTCAGAATGGCCATAATTAATAAATCAACAGACAAGTGCTGGAGAGGGTATGGAGAAAAGGGAACTCTAGTGCACTGTTGGTGGGAATACAGACTGGTGCAGCCACTGTGGAAAACAGTACGGAATTTCTTCAAAAAACTAAGAATAAAACTGCTTTTTGACCCAGTGATTCCACTGTTGGGAATATACCTGAAGAATCCCGAATAACCAATTCAAAAGAACGTATGCACCCCTATGTTCATAGCAGTGCTATTTACAATAGCCAAGTGCCAGAAAGAGCCTACGTGCCCATCAGTAAATGAGTGTATTAAAAAACTGTGGTACACTTACACAATGAAATACTATGCAGCAGAAAGAGAAGAACTTCTACCTTTTGCAACAGTATGGATGGAACTTGAGAACATTATGCTAAGTGAAATAAGCCAGTCAATGAAAGACAAATACCATATGATCTCACTCATAAGAAGGATCTAGTGGACAAAATAAACTAACAAACAAAATGGAACCACAGGCATGGAAACATGGAATAGACTAACAGAAATCAGAAGGGAGGATGGAGGTGGGCAATGGTGGAAAGAAGAGGATGGGACTATTCAAAAAAACATGTATGAATGACCCATTGATATGGACCACGGTGTGGGAATTTACTATATGAGCAGGGGTATGGGATGAGCAGAGGAGTTTAAAGGTGGAAAAATTGGGACAACTGTAATAGAATAACAATTTTTTAAAAAAAACTAAAGCATGCAACTACCACATTACCCAACAATTGTTCTTCAGGGGCATTCACCCCAGAAAAATGAAAGCCTATTTTCACACACACACAAAAAAATCTGTACATGGGTACATACAGCAGGTTTATTTGTAATAGCCCCAAACTGGAAACAATCCAGCCATCCTTCAGTGGGCAAATGTTTAAACAAACAGCGACCCATCAACATCATGGAATGCTATTCAGCCATAACTAGACATGAAGTGATGATACATGCAACAAGTTGGATGGATCTCAAGGACATTATATTGAGTAAAAAAAATCTATTTACACAAAATTTTCAAAATGAATAAATTATGGAAATGGAGAACAGATTAGTGGTTGCCAGGGGTTAGGGATGGTGGCAGGTTGTGTGTGTGTGTGTGTGCGTGTGTGTGTGTGTGTGTGTGTCTAAAGGAGTAACACAAAGAAGATCTTTGTCAGATGAAATAGTTCTGAATCTGGATTACAGTAGTAGTTACTAGAGTCTACACATTGATTCAATGATGTGTAATTATACACAAGTTGTATCAGTATCATTTTTCTGGTTTTGTTATTGTCCTGTAGTTTCAACAAATTTAATGATTTAGGGAAACTGAGTGAAGGGTCCACATGACTTATCTTCAGTATCTTTGTAATTTCCTATGAATCTATAATCATTTCAAAATTCAAAGTTAAGAAGGAAAAAGTAGGCTCCATGGTGTGCTATACTGGGGACATCATAGAATTTGAAGTTAGCCAGTCCTGGATTTGAAGCCTATCCTGACTTTTTACTAGCAAGGTGTGAATTTGAGAAAATTACTTTGTTTCTCTGAGCCTTGGTTTCCTGTTCTGAAAAATGGGGTCAATAATAAATACTATTCCACAAGATTTGAGGGAAGACTTCAACAGCTAAAAAACTTTTGGCTCAGGTTCTGGCTTATAATAAATGCTCAATAAAATGAGCTACCTAAAGTTGGCCTGATTTAATATTGTGGCTTGTCAATTGTTTCATTTGTCGTAGTATGAAAGAGATTAGATGGCTGTGCCACTTGTCATCACCAGACAAAAAGAACCTTAATAGTTAATTGTGTACCATTCAGCTTTGTACACCACCCCTGGGCTCTTGCCCAGGCCCTCATGTGAAAGATCTAACAGTAACCTGGACTGCAGGAAGTGCCCAAAATGGCATAGTCCCTCTGTCCATGAGTGAGAAGCTCTATAGCAAGGAGACATGGTATGCTCTGAGATCTGGGCACAATCTAGTATGAAATGTTGACTCTGACAAGGTGATTGGGACTCTGTACCCCATGGCTTAGTTGGGCTCATTAATCATGGCAGGGTTTCAAATTGCTTGTCTGGAAATGCACAGTGATAACAGATGTTATCAAAGTGTAATCAGGAAAGATTTTGGGAGTAGAAAATAATCCTACTGTTTGATTACTCTGGTGATATTGCTGTCCCCAACCCCACTTTTGCTCCAATCTGTCACTTTTCCCTTAAGAGCCCTTCACCCAACCCTGCAGGTCTTCCCCATTTAGGCTCCAGCCTACCTCTCTCCATCTGCCATCATTCCCCTTCTTATACACCTACTCTCTACTTTGGGCAAAAACAACTGCTCCTTCTGCCACAATTTAGCCCTCCAAGCCTTTGAAAGGTCTGTCTCCTTGCTCCACTTTGCTTTCCCCACTCTCACTATGCTCTGCACATACCTGAACCCTGACAACTTTTCTCCCCTTCTTCAACATCTGGCCAGGGTCAGTACCTTCCCTGAGTGCCGCCAGCCAACCAAGTTGTGCTTATGCAACCCCTAGTTTCCCTCAGCCCTGCCCTCAGCTGGTGATCTCCTGAGCACCTAGTGACTTCTCAGGAAATGTTTGAGGAGTGAGTTCTCAGTGCCCACAGCTTGCATACAATGAAGAGTAGCCAGCCAACAACTGTGCTTGCAGTGTCCCCACTTACGTTATAGACGGTGGAGGTTTTCCAGTTAACATGAAAGGGGAGCAAAGACCAGAGTGTGTGAACTCTGTCATTGTCTTGGCATTTACCCAGCATATCCCTGGCCAGGATGTAGCTGGGTAACCCTGGGCTCACAGACAGCCATTGAACAAGTCTCATAAATGGAATCTATGTCCATAGGCCTGACACATCTGGGCTGGGTGCTTGTGAAGCCAGTTGATACACTAAATGCCACAAGAAGTTTCCTGTGAGTTGTTGTGGCCAAAGATCTACCCCAACACCACACCTTTAACTTTTAGGCAGACTCGTAGATATTCTGTTTGGCTGCTATGGGCCAAGAAGCTGCAGGCAGGGAAAGCACACTGGAATTCAAAGATATAGATTTAGTGTGCAGCTCTGATAAAGACTTTTTAGGAACCATATATAGTTTGCATATGCAGGTATCATATGACCGAACAGTTGCACCCCTGGGCATTTATTCTAGAGGAATGAAAACCCATGTTTCTGAATGGTCGTAGTAGCTTTATTTGTAATAGTCAAAACTAAAATCAGACTAGATATTTTTCTATGCAAATGGTTAAACAAGTTGTGCTACTTCCATCCATATCACGGAATACTAAGAAATCAGAACAAACATTACTCAGTTGGTTGGAGTGCCAACCCATGAACTGAAAGGTTTCAGGTTCAATTCCCGGTCAATGCACATGCTTTGTGGGTTGTTGGTTTGGTCCTCAGTGGGAGCACATACAAGAGGCAACTAATGGATGCTCCTCTCTCACATTGATGTTTCTCTCCCTCTCTTTTTCTCTCCCTTCCCCTCTCTCTAAAATCAATAAGCATATCTTCAGTTGAGGATTTTAAAAAAAGAAACAAACCATTGACACATACAACAATTTGGACGCAACACTGGAGCATTATATTTAGTGCGAAGATCAATCTCTAAAGGTTATATATTGTATGATTCCATTTATATAACATTTCTGAAGTGCCAAAATTTTAGAAATGGAAGACAGATTGGTGATTGACAGAAGTTGGGGGCAGTGGTGGGGGAAGGAGGGAGAACTGGTGGTTGGAGGAATTGAGAGTGCTGATATGAGGAATCCTTGTGATAGAATTGCTCAGTATCTTAACTGTGAGGATGGAAACACTAACTTGTAAATGTGATATACTTGAATTGTATAGAATTACATACACACATATACTCACAAATGAATACAAATAAAAGTAGACAAATAGGAATAAGATCAATGAATTGTATCAGTGTCCATCATTTTATCAGGGGTTTCCAAATGGTGATATTCTACTTCTCCCCTTCCTTCTTCATTTATTAGCTGCAATACTTCCATAACAATAATTTCCCCTCAACAACTATTTGTTTACTTTGCAGCACAGTTCATCTAGGAAAAGCAGGAGACATATTTCATTCTCTCCCTTTATTTACAAGTTTTCAAAATAAAGAGATGATTACCTAGTATCCTACAGAGCTTACCCATGTCAATACAGTCTATTAATATTTGGCAAAGGAGACAGAAGCATAAAATGGAGTAAAAACAGCCTCTACAACAAATGGTGTTGGGAGATCTGGACAGCAACATGCAAAATAATGAAACTCAATCACCAACTTACCTCATACACAAAAATAAATTCAAGGTGGGTAAAAGACTTAAGCATAAGTTGTGACATCATAAAAGTCCTAGAGGAAAACATGGGGAAGAAAATCTTAGATATTCCACGCAGCAAATTTTCACCAATATGTCCCCTTGCACTAGAAATGTAAAGGAAAGAATAAACAAATGGGACTACACCAAATTTAAAAGCATCTGCATGGGTAAAGAAAACATCAACAAAATGAAAAGGGAGCCAACCGTATGGGAAAATATACTTGCCAATGATAACTTGGACAAGGGTTTGATCTCTAACATATATAAAGAACTCACACAACTCCACTTCAGAAAGACAAAAAAAAACAATTAAAAATGGGCAAAGGACTTGAACAGACACTTCTCCAAGGAGGACATATGGAGGGCCCACATGCATATGAAAGGATACTCAGCATCACTAGCCATCAGAGAGATGCAAATGAAAACCACAATGAGATGCCATTTCACACCAGTCAGAATGGCCATCATAAACCAATCAACATAAACCAAATGTTGGGGAGGCTGTGGAGACAAGGGAACTCCAGTGTACTGTTGATGGGAATGCAGACTGGTACAACCACTGTGGAAAACAGTATGGGATTTCCTCAGAAAACTAAAAAGGGAACTGTCTTTTGACTCAGCAATACCACTGCAGGGATTATACCCTAAGAATCCTGAAACACCAATTCAAAAGAACCTATGCACCCCAATGTTCACAGCAGCACAATTTACAATGGCCAAGAGCTGGAACCAACCTAAGTACCCATCAGTAAGTGAGTGGATCAAAAAACTGCAGTGCATTTACATGATGGAATAGTACACAGCAGAAAGAAAGAAAGAATTCCTACCCTTCGCAACAGCATGGATGGAACTGGAGTGCATTATGCTCTGTGAAATAAACTGAATGGTGAAAGACAAATACCATATGATTTCACCTTTAGGTGGAACCTAATCAACAAAACAAACAAGCAAGCAACATATAACCAGAAACACTGAAATAGAGAACAAACTGACAGTAACCACAGGTGAGTGGGTAGAGGGGTAATGGGGGAAAGTAGGGGAAAGGTCATCAAAGAACGTGTATAAAGGACACATGGGCAAAGCCAAAAGAGGTAGGTTCGTGAGGGTGGGGGGCGGGGATGGGGACCCCTGGTGGGATGAAAATGGAGACAACTGTACTTGAAAAACAATAGAAAACATTAAAAAAATAATTGATCCCCTACTATCCTCCACAGCTCAAGATCAATGGGACCAATTTCTGTTAAAAAAATTTTTGGGTATCAGTAGGGTCTCATAGATTTTAACATACTTGATGTACTCCTTGTTGAGGCTCAAATTTTCTTATCCTTGGCTAGTGGGGAACTTTATACAAATTGGTTCCTGGGTCCTTTTGCTATGACCTTAGTAGTCCTTGAGAGCTTCCTTTCTATTTCTCCAAACAGTTCTGGCTCCTTTTCATGGCAAATTGGTATTTAGGAATTGAGATCTGGGAACTTGTGGTATCTTCATGAGGGGGTTTAACACATATTTCTAAGCCTTTTCAGAGACATGTACAGTTAGAAAATATTTTTTAGATAAAGTAAGTTATAAACTCTTTCTAACACTTCTACTTCAACTGCAAGACTACGGGGTTTTTATTTAACATCTTTCATCCAGTGAAACCAGCACACTCATTTAACTGATTTATCTCACAACGCATGCCTGACAGTTTCAGAATAATAAAACTAACACTACCACCAACAATAACAATGTGATTTCTAAAAACAGTTTAAGAATCTTTTATTGTCCTTTTTTTCCTCAAGGATAAATTCAATTAGGAATGCTCAGTCTAATTACTGTTTTAAAAGTCATTTGGAATAGTTCCTCTATTCAGTTTCATGTTACTTTGGCTGTCTGTTTTTCATTTTCCTTTTGATCTTTAGGAATTGCTTTTCATGTATTTAAATTTATTTTATAATTTTTTAAAAGGCTTGGCTCCAAAGTCAGTCTTCAGGAGTTTGGTCTGCTTGTGATGACAGCCACAATCATGAGATGAAGCCTTTTTGATTATTATAATTGCTTGTTAACTTATCATTCTTCCCTACTAGGATGTCAGCTCCATGTGTCAGGAGCAACAGGATTTCTGGCCACCTTTGTACTCCACTACCTTACATTAAGCTTAGCACATAGAGCAGTGCTCAGTAAATATTCATTGATTGAATAAACTCAGAGTGCCTCAGGATTTAGAGTAGAGATCATTATGGTCACACCATCTTAGGCCTCCTTACTGCTTTCCAAGACCAAGCACAGAGCCCTCAGCCCTCTCTTAGCTGAGAGAGCATTTCTGCCCACTCTACCTAATCTCTTATCTCTTGGCCATGTTCTCAAAACTAAATGCCGGTGTAACAAATGTCAGTTTTGAGGTTTTTTTCTCAGAAGAGCTAGAGGCCCTTAAAAATATAGGACTCTTAGTAAATCCAACACTCCAGAATCCTCAGGAATGCAATTAAATTGAAATTGGTCTCCCCACTGTAAACATATAGCTAAAACATAATCATTCAAAATTTCTGTTTTACCCTGGCTTTGTTGGTTGGGCATCATCCTGCAAACTTAAAAGTTGCTGGTTCAATTCCCAGTCAGAGCACATGTCTGGGTTTCAGGTTCAGACCTCAGTTGGGGTATATGCAAGAGGCAACAGATCAATATTTCTCTCACATTGATATTTCTCTCCCTCTCTTTCTTCCTCCTTTCCCCTCTCTCTAGAATCAATAAAAAATTTTCTATGTTTCTATAGAGAACATATTCTAGAAAAGGATAAATCTTGTCCCACAAGTTTTCCATATTGATACACAGCATTACGTTGGGAGATGAAATTAAGGCTGTCTTGACTTTCTAGTTCTGTGGATTTTAGACTCACTTTGTTTTGTTGCAGAAAATAACTCACATGCAGGAGAGATGGTGGAGCATGATTCTTTATTACACTCGGGCTCAGCGGGTAAACCCAAATCCTGAGCCCCGATCTCTAACTTTCCGGGGTTTAAATAGCCTCGGACCCCCTGCCTACGTGGCAAAGCGAGGTTACAGAAGCTAAATGCGGAAGTTAGGTCTAACTACCTTATATGGGAGACAAAGGAGCAAAGCGCGGGGGCCCTAGCACAGAAGCACTGGGTCCTAACGCAGAAGTTACAAAGTACAAAGTAGCCTAACATGGGGGTTGCCTGCCACACTTCCACAAATTTATTTTGTTTTCCCCATCACCATTATTCTGGACATTATCCAGGGCAATGTCCCTATTCCACTACATAGGTGAAGGACATCCCCAGTGCCTCCCAGTCTTCAGAGATTACTTGGTCAACCTTCCTTTGCTCTGTAAATATGACCACTTAGGCCCCAAAGAGGGAATAAGACAGGAAACTTGCTGATGGCTCAGCAGGACAGGTACTCAGGTATTTCCTGCCCCACTCCTCCAGCCCCCTCATTACACCTCCCTTCCTAGGACTGAAGCATTAGGCCACTGTGTTTGTCTTCAAACCCAGGTGATAGCCTGGGGAGCAGCTATATGTTCTGCCTTTGTGAAACTGCCAGGCGTGGTAAAGAAGGAGTGTGTGCTTGTTAGCTGGGAGAAAGATGGCTTGTGTCTTTGGTGATACAAAACATTTTGGAGCTAGGAGGCAGGTCAAAAGTCAGTACAGATGGGCTGGTTTTACACAACAAAGCATGCTATGGATGAGTTGTGGGCAAATCACTGTTTTGTAAATTGAATCTTTACCTGCCTCCCTCCCTTCCCTGCTCCAGAGCTCCATCTATTTCAGCCCCTGGGAGAACTTTTATAAAGCAAAGGGTCTTCTTTTAATGCAAATCACCACTCTCTAATTGGCCTGCTTGGTGACTCCTGTGTCTTCAATTGCTTTAGGGGGCCATGTCCCTTTGTCACCAAGAGCACCTTTTAATTCTGTTTTGTACAAAACTGGGAAGGTGCCATGGTCAACTCAGACATTGGTCAACTCAGACCTCATTGTTGCTGCCTTCAGCCCAGGAGAAGTCCCACCTGGACCATGGAACAGACCCCCTTGGCCTGCCACCTTCCATCCCCCAGCCTGTGGAGGTTTGTGTGGAGCAGTTAATCAGGAAGCTGGGAGCTTCCAGCTTCCCACAGAGTGACCTCATCCCTCGAGACTGGAGAAGAATACCAATTGCACAGTTACTGGCCCCCCTGGGGAACCCACAACAGGAAATTAAAAGGCATATACACACCTGGAATAAGGGGCTCTCTTCTTGCAGCTAATCACCAAAATTGGTCACTAGGTTGTCCCCTCCTCCCTTTGTTGAAAGATCATGGTCTTCTGTTGTGTTCCAGCATTGCCAGCTCAGAAACATGTAAGCGGGGGAGGTGGGGTTGCTAAGCTCTGCATGGGCTCCCTCTCTCCTCTGAACTTTCTCCCCAGGCTCCGTTTTTCTCAGCACAAGGGCATTAGTTTTTCATATCTGGCACAGGAGACTGATCAGTTCCAACCCCAGACCACACAGGTGTGAGGATTGGCCCACCATTTCTATGAATGCCTGTAACGAGGACCTTTGCAGTTTTGAAAGCAACCACTTCCCTCTCTGCATATATTTCATATCCACATCAGTTTCACAGCTGCCATTTTACCTCAGTGAAGTTACCCGAAGTGACAGATTGTTATTAGGGCTCAAACCTAGTGTTACAGAGCAGAACAAGGGGGGCCCGGGACAGTGATGCTATTATTGAAAGAGACTCAGGTCCGTCTTGTCCGCCGCCTTAAAGGAAAGATATCTCTCAATGCCAGAGATTCGTGAAAAGGAAAGGAAACGTTTATTTAGTGTTACACAAACTTAAAGTAGTGACCTAATGCCTTTACCAAAATCACAAAGTCCCTTAAAACACCCACAAACGCACACAGTCCTTCCTTCCCCCTTTGCCCAGTCTGGGGTACCGTATCTCAGGAAAGGAAATAGAAGTCCAGTCTCAGGCAGTGTCTGGTTATTCCCAGTAATCCGTGCTTGGCTGGTAGGCCTCTCTCAGTTCTCAGCACCATTAGCTGCGTCGCCGGAATCTCTGCTAAAACCGGGTGATGGTTCCCCCTACTACTGCTGCGGGGGTCCCCACTCTGGCAAAGCTGCGTGGTCCTCTCTCCACTGCTCCAGCCATGTGGTCCTCTCTCCCCCAGGACCACAGGAGTCCTCACTCAGCCAAAAGCCGCATGGTTGTTCTTCACAGAGATGCAGGAGCCCTGTACTCAGGCAAATCTGCGTGGTTCTCCCTCCTACAGGGCTGCGGGAGCCCCTACTCTGCCAAAAGCCGCAGGGTTCTCCCTTCACTGAGATGCAGGAGCCCTGTACTCAGCCAAGTCCGTGTGGTTCTCTCCTACAGGGCTGCAAGAGCCCTCTGCTCTGCCAAAAGCCGCATGGTTCTCTCTCACAGGGCTGTGGGAGCCCTCTGCTCTGCCGAAAGCTGCATGGTTCTCTCCTCACAGGGCTGCGGAAGCCCTGTATTCAGCCAAATCCACGTGGTTCTCCCTCCACTGCTCCAGCCATGTGGTCCTTTGTCCACCAGGACCATTGGAGTCCTCACTCAGCCAAAAGCCAGATGGTTCTCCCTTCACAGAGATGCAGGAGCCCTGTACTCAGCCAAATCCTAGTGGTTCTCTCTCCACTGCTCCAGCCATGTGGTCCTTTCTCCACCACTCCAGTCACGTGGTCCTCTCTCCTCCAGGACCACGGGAGTCCTCACTCAGCCAAAACCCGGATGATTCTCCCCTCTATGGCTGCCGCGCCTGGGTTTAAATCCCCGCGCCAGTCTTCCTCTGCAGCCCCACTTCCGACTCCTCCCACACTCAGCCACACCTGCCCTCAATCTGCTGTCCTTTCCAGCTTTTCAGGTCGCCATCATGGGTCTGGGCAGGTGTGGCCCCATGTTATGGCGCCAATCATCTCCAAGCTCTCATGCAGGTGCTGTAACTCCGGGACCTGCCCCCGCCCCCAGTTACGTCTTGGTGGGGAAGTTACTTCCATCCCCCTGGCTCAGAGCATGGCCATAGCTATTTAACATATCTATGTAACCAGTCAAAGGTTATAGTTATGTTAAATGACCACACCCCAGAGGTTGGCTGCAGAGCTGTTGCTATGCAAAACAGCTCTCAATGGGCCTGCTCCATTTGTCTCTTTCCCCCACCCATACCTGGGGCACAGGGTAGAACATCCTAGTATTTTCTGAACACCTTGAGTTCTGGACCCCATTTTAAATGTCCATTTGGGGTCCCCCCTCTTGGCCGCACCCTGTAACACTAGGACTTTAGATTCAGAACCAGTGTGAAGACCCTCTGTGTATCAGGGCCAACTGCCTCCTGCTGGTGTGTGTCTCTGGTGGGAAATAGGAGAGCCCCTTGGTGTCCTCTTAGGGAAGTCTGGGCAATAGCCAGTGCAGGAGCAGGAGCTGAAAGATACCTCTGACTGCTTGGAGAGGCCTATGGGTCTTTACTTAACATTGTGTCCCAGCAACAAATACTGGCCAGGTACACAGAAGATTCTTTTCAAAACCTGTTGAAAGCACCCTGGCTGAGTAGCTCAGCTGATTAGAGCATCACCCTGATATGCCAAGGGTTTGATTCCTGGTCAGAGCACATACAGAAATCAACCAGTGAATGCATTAATAAGTGGAACAACAAATCAGTGTTTCTCCCTGTCTCTCTCTTTCCTTCCTTTCTCTCTTTAAAATCAATAAATTAAAAAAAAAAACTGAGGGAAGTGCCCTGGCTGGTGTTGCTCAGTGGATTGAATACTGGCCTACTAACCAAAAAGTCACTGGTTTGGACTCCCAGTCAGGGCACAGGCCTGGGTTGCAATTGGGGGTGTGCGAGAGGCAACCAATCGATGTATCCCTCACACATTGATGTTTCTCTCCCTCTTTTTCTCTTGGCCTTCTCTTCTTTCTAAAAATAAATAAATAAAATCTGAAAAAAGAATATATTTGCTCTAAATTTAAAGAAAACAAAGACATTGAGAGAAGAGCCTGGACCTCCCCCAGGATCTCCTCTGGGAGCCTCCCTTTCCCCTACCAGACTACTGATGGAATTGAGTCACCTAATCTCCAGGGACAAGTCTCTCTTGAGTTCTGGAAATTTGATATAAGATGTGGTCTTGACTCTAGTTATGACTATTGGAATTTAGCTCTTGGAGTGCCCTACAGGGGCCCAAACCAGAAAAAAATGCATGTGGCATGGCTTGTGATCTTGGGGTTGATGGGAAATCCTAATATTCATACTGTAGTGTTTCGAATGGTGACCCTCAAAAGATGTTCATCTGGAACCTATGAATATGACATTATTTGAAAAATGGTATTTGCAGTTATAATGAAATTAAAGATCTGGAGATGAGCTATTCTAGATTATTCAGGTGGGCTCTAAATCTAGTGACAGGTGTCTGTATAAGAGAAAGGCAGAAGGAAATTTGAAACACACAGCAGAGAAGGTGATACAAAGATGGAGCACAGAATGGAATGATATATAGCCATAAGCCAAAGAATACATGGGGCCATCAGAATCTGTAAGAGGAGAGGAAGAATTCTACTCTAGAGCCCTCCAAAGGAGTGTGGCCCTGCTGACACCTTGATTTCAGACTCTAGCCTCCAGAACTGTGAGAGGATAAATACGTACGTACATATTATAAATTTCTACATAAATTTCTATTGTTTGAAGCCATTGAGTTTGTAGTAATTCGTTATGGCAGCCACAAGAAACCAATACATATACCACAGCAACAATACCAGTGAAAGGGAGAAAGAAGCAGGGAGAAGGAGAAGGAAGAAAAGAGAAGAAACCACAAGCAGCAGCAAAGCTACCACTTACTAAGCATCTACCAAGGGCCAGATAGGCACCCTCTTGGGCTCTCAGAGCACAACCCCATTACTCAATTCCACAGTTGTACCATGGGAGAAAGCCCTTCCCTTAGCCTTCCTGCACAGGAGGAGATGGAGCCAAAGGTTGGAATCCCAGCAGTGAGACTGCAGGCCTCCCCCAACCCCCACCCCACAGGTGAGCATCACAGCAAGGCTGCTGGGAAACTTTGCCAGAAGTCTGCATAAACTACACACTACCAATGCTAAAAGGAAGGATCAAGGTTCTAAGAGAAGCACAAAGAGCAGAAGGTCTCTGAGAGTTTAAGAGAGAGACCTGGAGGAGGTAGCACTGGAGCTGGCCCTTCAGGGTTGGAACATGGATACCCAGCTCAGCTGCCCCTCCTCAGTCCCTCTGCAAATACCACAGAGGTGGCTCTAGAGGAAAATGGAAGCCTAGTGCATAATCAGTGCTCTGATGGATCCAGCCCCTGAGGTAGGCCTTCTGGACATTGTAATTTTCCCTCCTGGTGCAGTGTCTCAGTAATCAGCCAGAAAACTGGGCATGCCACTGAATCCCCTAATCTTTTTTTCTTTCCCCAGCCTCTCAACAACCAACCCTGTCAATTCACTTCCTAAATGTTTGTCTCATGTTGATAGCTTTCCTGCCACTGAAGTCTAGGCCTTGGATCGATCTCAGGGACTGATGTGGCTGCTCCTTTTCCTTGTACCCTCCTTACACACAAGCATTTCTCCTGCTGGGACTCCCATGGGACAGAAAAGTATTAACAAGGATGGTCCAGTTTGCATTACCTACACAGCTTAGTCTTAGTGATGACATGATGGAAGTTGGGAATGAGGCTACAGGGGTGGGGAGGGGAAGGAAGTGTTGCCTGTGACTGATGAATGAAGTAGGTTGTGCTATGATGCGTACCCTGGCTCGTAGGGTCCACATCATTATAGATGAAATGAGACATTCACATGGATTACTGAATCCAGTGGAGGAAAAAGGACGGCATGGTTTTTCTCTCAAGGGGAGCAAAAGCCTTGGCCCTTGCTCCAATGAGCTTTTATTTTCTTACTCTGCACATTACAAGAAGGTCCTCATCAACTATGCACAGGCTTGCTTTAGGTGGTTACCTTATACAGAAAACAAAGGAGAGGATGCTGGTAATCACATCACAGAAGAGGGATATTTGCAAATGAAAAGGCAAAAGTAGTTGGACCGGTTACACTCATCCTTGGAAGGTTTAACATGGTTTTTAGGAAGTTGCTTTGCAGTAAATGTCCTCAATTCAAGGTGAGGGAGTTTTAGCAAAAAGCAAGACTCATAATGGCCTAGGTACATTGCAGGCTCGATTCCCCATGGGAGAACCTATCCGTAGATGTGGGTCCTGTACATCTCCCAGTGGGAGCTGGGCAGAGTGGCTGGCTGCAACTCAGGCCTCTCGTGGTTGGGAGCCAGGCTGCAAAGAGGCTTTGTGGAGCCACATGTTTTCTCACATGTTAATGCTAATGCTCACTGCTCTCCATGGGCACCTTCAATACAATTTTGCTTCTTTATTTCTTTCTGAAAAACTGTCATTAAGTTGTTTTCATCTTATCAATCACACTATCTTAAAATTAAGGACACACAGTATTTCGATGGTTGAGAACCTTGACTTTGGCTTTATGTGCTGTTCAGGACTTTTGGAGCAGTTGATTATCTTAGCTTGCAATAGCTGAATAAAGCAACAGTTATTTTTAAATCTTTCTTATTAAAATCATTGCAGGAAAAATGATTTTTTTGTTACAAGTCCAGAATTCTGTAGTCCTAGCCCTTTGCTGTGTTTTTATAAAATAATGATTGAGAGGGGGAAATATTTGGGAGCTCAGCCATCACATCAGAGCACAGTACAACCCTACATTATATCCTTAGTTTTTTCCTATCATGCTTATTTGTATGGCTAGCACCTCACTCAGGACCAAGCTGTGAGTTTCCGGAGGGCAGGGATTCTGTTCTTTACATGGCTGTATTCCAGCATTGGCTAGCACTTAGTAGACCTAGCCCCCAGTACATGCTTCATAAAGATTTTTTTTTTATTTTTTACTGAGTAAGTAAATGAATAAGTTCATTGGGAACTTGGGCTCAGAGCAGGTCACAAGCTAATAAAAGACGGAGCTGAGACAGGACCCCCCAGGCTGATGTCAGATTTCATGCTTTGTCCCCTCCCCCACCATAATGATGGCAGGATGGAATCCTTGGGCTAACACTCCCATGGGAGGAAGTGTGAAGAGTCTGAGGGGGTGAGAAAAAGCTATGGACAAAGATAGTAAGTCTCTGTCTCTAGGTAGGATGATGGTGGGGTGATTTGGTGCCTGGGAGGCTATACTTACAAGGGCCAGTAAATCATGGAAGAGCTGAGGAAAGACTACAAAGATCTTGTTTAGTTAGGGTTTGGGTATGATGTCTAGCTAGCTGTGGGCTTAGGAGTGAAGCTTACATTTCCAACAGCCAGAGTAGTAGAAAGGAATAGATCTGGCCTTGGCTAATGGAAAGAAGAAGCAAGCAAGAAACAGGAAGGGATGTGGAGAACATCTGCAAAGACTGAGGCAATCTGAACAGTAGCTACACTTATTTCAGGTATTGACAAAATGAATCCCAAGTCTCTATGGCCAGACAACTGCAGGCCTTCAAAGAGTGGGCAAAGTGGATGCCTGAGAGACTCTGGACAAGGGACATCCTGCAGGAAAGGGATAGCAGGAGAGGCTAGGGCAGGACTCAGAATCTTTAGATGCCATCTTTTATACTGGATGACTCTAGACCTTTTTGCTCCCAGCTGGTTTCCCTTCCCTCTTCCCGCCTTTGGAATTGGTTAATTTCCTTGCCAACTAAGCAAGGAAGGAAACAATAATATGCACACATCCCTTCAATTCCATTTAACAAAAATCCATTGTATTTCTTACCATGTGTAAGGTGTCAGGGACTTCAGGACAAATTCAACCCCATCCCCAAAGGGAAAAAGAGGCACCTGGTTAAGTGAGTTTGCCACCAGGCCAACAACAATCTTGATATGGATCCTGGAGAAGGGACTAAAACAGAGAATGTGTGCCATTTTCAGCTTTGCCAGGCTGAGAAGGCTACTAGGGATTGGTGGGGTTTGAGCTAAGCCTGGACATGTGTAGAAAAGAATGCGAGATAGGAAGAAATGAACAGAAGACTGAGGGTAGAGGAAGACAGGGTATTCTGTGAGAAAGGGGCCAGGCTGAGATACAGATGTGTGTGGAGATGGGTGGGGGATAGGGAGAAGAGAGCTACAGAGGTAAGCTGAGTCCATGTGACCCTGAGTGCCACACTGAGCAGTTCAGCAGCATATCACAGGCACCAGGCCTGGTGTCAAAGGCTTGTCAGCAAGGGTGGATCCAAGCTCACCTTTGGGAAAACACATCTGGTGGCTAAATGAAGGAATATACACATATCCTCTGTATGAAACATTTTTCTTCTTTCTTTTTTACTTTTGTTTTTCCTTTTTTTTTTCTTTTTCTTTTTTGGCTGGGGTGTGGCTGGAAGAGAGAAATAACCAACTCAGAGGAAATGCACATTCCAGTCACAAAAAAATTCAGGTGACATATGGATTGCTCATGCCACAACTCTGTGTGGCAATAGGGCCTGGTCAAGCAGTAGCAACAAGCTCTATGAAGACTGAGTAGTGGAAACTGTGTCCTTTCCAATGCTTTTTTTTTTTTTTTTTGACTTCTCACATCTTTATTTGAAAGACACAGCTAGCTCACCATTGATACAGCATTTTCACTTCTATGTAGAGTTTAAACAACTGAACACAACAAAAACTGACAGTCTAAAAGGTGTGGGTGTTCCTTTCTTTAAAAAAAAACACTTTTCAACCTTTTTTTAAAAAATAACTCATCTCCTTTCTTAAAAGACAAGCTAGTATATTAGAAAAAGAAAAAATAAAATAATAAATAAAACAACTTGAGTACCCTCATCTTTATCCAGGAAAGAGAGAAGGGGAATCTTGTATTGTCCACCCTCACCCTGCTCATCCTGACTGGGCCAATAAAGAGGATCATGTGGACATGAGTATCTGGAACTAACAGAGGCAAATTGGTAGGAGGTGGAGAGAGAAAATAATGCCCAGGGCAGGAAGGGGCAACTAGCATGGTGTTTGCATGCAGTGCCAAGGTGGGAAGCTGGTGTGTGCCCTGAAGGGGTCCAGTAGGCAGATTGTCAGTTATATGTGTGTGAAATGGGGAAGTGCAGGGCATGTTAGACTTCTTGAGGTTTTCTTCCCCTCTGACCTGGCCTCTCATTTTCATCTCCAGGCCTCAGCTTCCATTATCTGTGGTACAAACAGGTATTCACCCATTCAGGCTGCAGGGGAGAGGAGGAGGAAGGCCAGGAACCAAAGAAAAACTGGGGAATGACACACAAGCAGGGCTAAAACCCCAGGAACTACCATAAATACTACCAGGAGTTTAGGCAATCTAGAGCTATATTGTCTTGCTGTGAATATTTCTCTGTGTGTGTGTGTGTGTGTGTGTGTGTGTGTGTGTGTGTGTGTGTGTGTGTGTGTGTCTTGTCTCCTTTTTGTCCCCCCACCCTCCCTATCCTGGCCACCTGCTAACCCAACTTATTGTCATCCTACTTCTTGCTGTCAACATCCTGGTGGTGCCTGTTCTTGCTTTCTTTGGAGAGTTAGGCCTGGGAACCCAGCATAGACAGCGAGAGGATGCTGGTACCTGTGGTGACTGCTGGCAGTGAAGGCTACTACAGTCCCATGGGTAGTGGGCTCAGGGGGAGGGCCAGAGCCTGCAGCTGGAACAGTTGGTGGACTTGAAACTGCTGTCAAATGATGGAGTTCAGCTCTGGAGCCATGACCTGCTTAGCTCTCTCGATGGCTCCTAAGACTTGCTGCTGGTGCTCTTTGGAAAAGTAGGGTAGGGCCTGGGGACAGATCCCATTCAGCCTCTTCACAACTTCAGCCTACTTGTGCATCTCAATGTTCAAGCCGTAGGACATCTCTAGTACATCACATAATGATGCTGCATCTCCAACTTCTTGCTGACCATTTTGTCACATTTGAGCTTCAGGCTGTGGTACTGAGCATGCAGCAGATAAAACTTGTCTTTGATATGGTCATAGGAGTCCAAGATGGTGAATTTTACTTGCTGCAGTAGGTGTAACCAGCCAGTACCAAGAGCCTGAATGCCTGCTTTGTGGAAACATTGTGTCAGTCACTGCAAGGGGACTCTGGCTCTGCCTCCGCTCCTGTGCCTCAGTCTTGTAGCCGTGCCTTTGCCCCAGTTCGGATCTGCAACTCTTGAGGCCACCGCTGTGGCAGCCACCACAGCCTCCTGTGTCTGGCTTTCACCACTCCCTGGGCTGCTTCTCAATGCCTTTAATGCTCATAGTGCAATACAGTTAGTGGTTGCCCCCAAAGACATGCTCACCTGGAACTTGTGAACGTGTCCTTATTTCAAAAAGGGGTCTTTGTAGGTGTAATCAAGGTAAGGATTTCAAGAGCAGATCAGTCTGGATTATCCAAGTTGGCCCTTAACCCAACGACAAGTGTCCTAAGAAGAGAAATGCAAAGAAGGACATGTAAAGATGGAGGCAGAGATTAGGGTGACACAGCCAAAAGCCAAGGAGCACCTAGAGCTACCAGAAGCTGAAAGAGAGGAGGTAAGGAAGGATCCTCCCCTAGAGCCTTCAGAAGGATCATGGCCCTGCTAACACCTTGATTTCAGCCCAGTGAAAGCCATGCATGGTTCTGAAATGAGAAGACACTGGTGCTCATGCCTCCTGTCACATACTAAACCAATAAGCAGAGACAGGGATTGAATCTTTATGGGTGCCTTATACAGATGGCTGGCAATCTGAGAAGACTGAGGGTTCACACACTAAAAAAAAAAAAAAAAAAAATCTTAACATTTTCTTTCCAAGCCAGCCTTTTGTAACAGGGAATAAACAAGGTTCTGTGAGGAGTTTTGAAATTCAGGGAAAATTAGGTGGAAGAAACTGTTGCAGAAAATAACTCACACGCAGGAGAGGTGGTGGAGCATGATTCTTTATTACGTGTGGGCTCAGGGGAGAATCCAAATCCTGAGCCCAGCCTTTTGTTTCTCCACAGTATTTATAGGGTTTTAATCTATATATCAGAAACAGAACATCAGAAACAAGGCACAAGGCTGGTATAAGGATTTAGAGGTCCCAGGATTCAAAGGTTAACAAATGGCTTATCTAAACATTTGTCTACTATTTACATAGCCTGGCAGTACTATCTCACCAGGCCCATTAACAGCTTAGGCATCTCTGTTAACATTCCAGACAGCAACTCCTTGAAATGCCCCTGCTGGAAAAGCCTCTGCTGGCTCTCAGCTCCCCCATCACTCTCCAAAGCAGTTTCACTCCCCAGCAAAACTACAGCATTCTTGTCCTGGGCTATTAGCTGTTCTCAGGGATGGGTGAGGTGGTCGTATGTCTCCCCTGGAACACAATGGCCTCCACTTGTCCCCAGGCAGTAATCTTTAGCAATGCCCCAGGAGGTTGGCTTTCTCTCCTAGGAGCCAGGATAGGCCTTATCTGTAGTTTCTGAAACAATAGGTTTAACACATGCATTATTTACTAAGCCTATAACTATTTACCTTAAACTAAAATTTTCTAACTCTTGAGTTACCTTATCAGTTCCCCATCTGCATCCCCTAGTACTGTTCACTCTCAGAAATTAGGGGCCATGTCTCAGTAGTTGTTGTAGCCCCAGCATCCAACAAAGGCCAGGCATGTACTGGGGACTCTGAGTGAATGAATGAGGGTAATGTTCTGGGAATTCACTGATCCATGTGTATACAAAGCAGAGCCTGTAGATGAATATGCCTTCCATATTCATATAGTTGTTTGTCCTTTTGTGTTCCTTGATTGACAGATTATAAAAGTATCACTACTTGCTATTATGTATAGTGTGCAAAACATTTTGATATTGGAGCAGAAGGGTGACAATGGCAGATAAGGAAATGAGGCCCAGCCCTCATTTCCTCTTCTTTACTATCATAGCCTGTTTCTAAGCCAAACTGGAGAAGAACCAAGACACAGTCTTCTTCTAGTGCAGCATCGACCCAACCTGGATCCTGATCAGAGACTCTTAGCCAAGGCAGTGCATGAAGGCAGGCTGTGGTGGTGTTGGTGGCAACAGGGAATAGGAAGTAGTCATCCTTCAGACACTTGTCAGCAGGGGCCAGGGAGGAGCCTAGGCAACTAAGAAATGTCCAAGGAGTCTCCAGTCCCATCTGGCCACTTCCTCATCTTCAGTCCCCTGGTGACAAGGCTGGTCTGGGAGTGTGGAGGTAATCTAATCAAATAAACCTGTTCCCCAGAGCTTTCTCCATATTCTGTCCAGAGGTGTCTTTGCTCTCTGCCCAAGGTGATAATCTGTAATTTGCTCATTAAGTCTTCCTTACATGTACAGTTCCCAGAAGAGATTCTGAGGACAAGCTTTTGAGAGCTGCATGAGTCCCTTACAGGTCCCCAAGCCAATGTGCTGGCTAAGGAGAAATGGCTTTGATAAATTGCCTTAAATAATCTGGCAAGTGAATATCTTTTATTTATTCTTTAGGGATATTGCATCTAAATAGCTTCTTTGTTTCTTGGGATTTGTGTCACCAGCCAAGGCAAGACATGGGTGCTGACAGGGCTGGGCCTTAGGAGAGAGGGAAGGGTAACACAGGTCACCAAATTAAGATGTGTTTGCAAAGCCCAAAGATGCACCTGGACTCCCTGGTGTTCCACAGCAGCCTTCCTCTGCCTCCAGTGCCCTCTCTTACCTTGGAGGTATCCAAGGTTTTTAAGCTCAAGACTGAGGTCCTAGGGGATTTTCCTTGAGTCCAAAAGTCAAATATTTGGAGCCGGGTTGATATCAGATCACCTCTCAGCTTCTTCATGCACCAGCTCAGGGGCCTTAGTCAAGCCCTGTCCTGGCTCACCAGTCCATCAAGGCAGGGATGATGAGAAGAAAGGCAGCCTCACAAGGCGGTTGGCAGGAAGGTATGACAAGGAGAAGGGAGGCTTGGGGCAGGCAGGTGCTGATTCTGCTGTGCCTGTGACCTGTGGCTGGAGTTGCTTGGCTGCTGGGCCCTCACCCAACTGTGCTGGATGGAAGGAATCACCTCAGGCAAATGCTTTGTGAAATGAAGGCTGAAGGAAGAAAGGTGCCCCTCTAAGGCACTAGCAGTTTCCTAGGGCAGGAAAGCTCCTTTAACACATTTCTGCTTGGAATTGTATTCATTTTCTTGTTTCACAAGCTTCCTGTTCTCACCATGTATTTGCTGTGCTGACATATCTGATGAAAGAAAAAAAAACTTCTATACAAATTAATAATATTTTCATTCAGTTTGTTTTATGTGTGTGAAAGGTTTAAACAAAGTATCCAGATTACATGGATTAATCAGATGATTTACTTTTAAAAAATAAATTGCAGTTTGTAATACTCAGCAGGCTTTGATTTTCTGAAATGCAGCTAAAGATATGAACAGTAAACTGATTCTATACATAGATTAGAACTATCAAATGCAAATGTTTTCCTTTAGCCATAAAGTGTGGGCTGGAGATGTTAATTGTGCTAAATCTGATCTTTAATCAGGCACCAGGGCAGAATGGCCTGGGGGGCAGTTTGGGGCTTCCTTCCTTCACTCCCAGTGTTATCAGTCTAGGTGGAACAAGCTGAGCAAGCAAGACCATTAAAATTGTCTGATTTTCCCAACCCCCCCACCTCCAGGAATTGAAATGCATATTGCTGAGTTCCATTAGCAAGGCAAAGAGCTCTCCTGGGAGGGGTGCCAGGTTTGGGTTGTTTTTCTCCAGTTATGTTCGAAAACTAGTCTTGCTCCGGGAGGAACTCAGTTACATCTACACAAGTCCTTAAACTGTCTCCCATTAGCAAGCTGCAGAGACAGCAACCAGTGCTCGTAAACTATGAGCAGGCTGTTGCAAATTGTAAACATGCTTATTGATAAACGTCCCCAAACATCACCATTGTAACAGACTAAATACAAGGGTGCACAAGATACAAACAGGTTGCAGTGAAAACATCTCAACATTTGGAAGTTTCTAGTTTGCTTTACAAAACAAACAAACTAGTTTTAGACCTTTGACGATGTCCCTAAGTCTGAGCTGGGCAGGAAGCATCCCCTCCCCAACCTCTGCTGCCCACCCCCAGCCTGACCCCTTGGTAGCCTTGTTCCTACCTGTCAGCCCTACTGGGAAGGCAGTGGCAAAATATGGGTAGATTTGAGCTGGAATGCCCCCACCCCTGAAAAGAGAATCGTCCACTGCCCCTCCCTGCACCAACTCCACAGGAGCCTTTGAGGCCCAGAGACTGAACGGCCTTGGTCTGGCAGCTGCGTAAGAGGAGCTGGGCTAGGGTGGTCTGCTCCCCAGGGATGCTTCTAGGGGCCAGGGCCCTGGAGAGTGGAGAGTGGGAGAGTGGGATTTTAGGTCTGGGAATGCCACCTTCCTGTAGAGAGGGAAGGAATCCCCGCCTGGCTGTGGCTCCAGCCTGGTCACTTCACCATCTATAGCTGCTGAAGTAGGGGTGAAGAGGAGTCCCAGTTTCTCCAGGTGTGAAATGCGTTTGTGATTTCCCAGCCACATTTTCACAGGCTTTTTCTGTTTGTTTGTTTGTTTGTTTGTTTTGCTTATCTTGATTCTCACTACCAACAGCCTAATTAACATGACAACACAGACCCTGTAGAGCTGTTCCATAGCTATTCTTCAGGCCTCTCAGGGCCACTCCCCAAACCCCAGCCTCCCAACCCTAGCAGTCTTTCTTGGAGAGGCCTGTGACTACTGATTATTTCTTACTTTCAAGGCTGGAAATGCACCAACTCTCTATCCAAGGATTCATGGTTGTCCCTGAGGGTTAAAATATAAGTAGCAATTTCTGAGCATGCTAATAAATAGATGGAGCCAAGCAAACAATTTCTCCACTGGCCTCCCAGACCCTCAGTGGATCTGTTGTGCCAGCTGCCTTGTTAGTGTGTCCACCAGTTTCCCTGGGCATGCTCTTGTTCTGCCAAGGCCAGAAGAGAGCTGGCAAAGTGGGCTAAAAATAACATGAACAAGAGCAGAAAACACCTAGCCACCACCCAAGCAATAGATACTGTCTGCTCACCGATCAGCTGTCTGCCCAAGAGCCCTCACTCAGTGGTCCAAGAGGGTTTTTTTCTCCGACTGGGGTGTACTCACACTGGTGTTGTCTTGGGGGGATGGGGGACAAGCTATAGACAGTACTCTATCAACTTGGTGGTGGGAGAGGACCCTGTCCCTTGAGTTGTGATAGGACTGAAGGTATAGGGACAGAAGGGCCCAAGGCTGGCATGGTCTCCCATCCCTGTGCAGCAGGCAGCTAGTGCTGAGCCAGGTGTCCCAGAGGGCCTTGGTGCAGCTGGAGACCTGAGCTGGTCAGTCCACGAGAGCCTGTGGGTGGAACAAGAGGGGCTTTTTCAGGTTAGCCAGGCCCTAGACCCAAACTGCTGAGAGATAGAGAGACTAGACCCAAAAGATCACATACAAGGTCACATACAATCAGGGCCTACCTGGGGAGTCTGTGTGGTTGGTCAGGACTCTCAGCAGGGCCTTTCCAGGTTCCCATGGGCTCTGGAGGACCCAACAAGTGACATCAAATATCACCAGGAATAACAGCTCTAATGCAGGGCTGTCATGAGGTTTTCTCTTTGGGGACTCATGGCCTGCTCTGGTAATTCTGGTCACCTGCTGAGATGAAATCCACTGGGCACATGATACCCAAGGACACAGCTGCATCTCAGAAGCAGCTACCCTGGCCTAGAGTTGGTCCTAAAGCTGGCTGCCAGGGCATTTACAATGGGTGTCTAGGGAAGCCTGGGTGACCTTTTCCCTCCCTTTGTCCCTTTCTCCTTCGTTCCCAGGCTATCAGAGGGCTTGCTCCACTGCAAGCACAAAGGCACTGCCATTTGCAGGCCAGTGGCTTTCCCAGCATCCCCAGGTGCTGGTCTTCTCGGCAAAGGATAGCAGGCCACATAGGTTGCTGACCCACAGGCAGGTCCAAGCCTAGTGATGGCACTTACAGTGTTTTTTATGTAACCAGCCACAGCTCTAGTGGCAGAATCCCATACTACCACATCACAGAGATAGCTCAACTATGTTTCCAACTCTCACAGAGACACAACCTGCAGATCAGGCCTCTGCTCCCCACCAAGCTCTCACCTGGCCATCAGAGGGAAGACAGCAGGAAGCAGGAGACATAGGACAGAGGACAGGCTTTAGAGAATGAGATCTCCATAGGATGAATTTAAAAATACAGGCACTAAGGCAGGAAGAGGCTGGCCTGGCAGGGGTCCCTGGGCCCCCCTACAGGCAGGCAGTGGGGCCCCAGGACTTCTCCAGAGCAGTGGAGGGACCTGAAACCCCAGACACAAGGTTCTAGTAGTCTGGAGAGGTTCAGTTGAACCCGAAACCTGGTGGCCACAGTGACAAAGGAGAGGCTGAGGGTGAGAGAGAGAGCCATTACTTCCTTGGGCTCCCAGCACAACCTCATTAGCCCTCCTTCTCTCCTGAGCACTAGAATGGTATATCCAACAGTGTGCTAGGTGTATTAATCTGGCTATTCCTTAAGCTCTTCCAACCTACCACAGCCAACCATGAACTTCAGCCCTCCCTGCCCCACCCCCAGCAAAAGACCACTGAAATGATGCTTGAAAGAAGTCTGCCAATCTCTGTCTGGAGCCCAGATCTGTCTTCCAAACTCCTTCCTGGCTTCACCCCCAGGATGATCCATGGGCTTCTCAGTCTTATAGGGTTCTTCAGCTGGATATTTTGCCTTTCACCTCAGATCCAATCTCTGCTCCCCATCTAGCAGTGGCACCGCCAGCACCAGCACTGATCTTCTTGTGGGTCTTGGCCTCCTCTCTCTCCTCCCACCCCCTCACATCTTATCCCTCTGCACTGATGAGATGTTTTGAATTTCAATCTTTTTTAAAAAAATATTTTATTGTTGTTCAATTACAGTTGTCTGCATTTACCCTCCACTACTCCCCTTTGAATTGCAATCTTAAACACATTGGTTGGTTTTGCTGGGCCTCCCTGGTGTTGGTGTCTAGCTTAGACCATGCTACAGTCACACTTTTCAGGCAGTGGAATTCAAAGCATAGAAATAACAAATTAGAGCTCATTTGAGGTGTATATTTATTCTGTTTATCATGACTACTTCTGGTGATTTTTACTAACAGTAGTTTGACTGGCCATAGACCTTTTCCTTAAGCTTGTTCCTTTCTGCAGGCATAACTGCAGTGTCGGGAATAAGGCCTAATGCCACTAACATGCAATGTGCTCCACTCGCTTACACCCAAAAAAGGTAGCCCGACTGAGCTTTTTGGAATGGCAGCCTCCCTCTCAGCTGCCTATGGAATTGACTTCTGTGGAAACTGAGACTTGTTTATGACATGAATGGTGCCATAATCCATTGGGCCACAGCTGTGTCTTTCTTATTTGCTTTTTGGGAAGTAAAGTTTGGAAGGAACATAATCTTTGCTTTCTTTTTAGTTTATAGGACAGGTCTTCTTCACAATACAGAAAGAAAAGATCAGGAACCAAACACCAGATCCTCATCTGTGAGAAGACTGCTGTTCTGCATTCCTGAAAGAGCTGCTAACATCTAGAAGCAAATAAGTCCTACAAGAAACAATAGGGTGATGCAAGCTCTATGGATTTCCAGTGCATTCCTTTTTAACTGCCTCAGTGCCAGCTGAATCACCAGCCCGGGGAAGTGAAATTGAATTCAAGGATTTCTCCACCTATCTGGAATGAAACTTTCACTTCTATAATTAGAACCCCAGAATGTCAGGGCTGCAAGGGCCTTTAGGATCAGCTGGCCCACCCCCATCACGGGACTCACAGCCCCATGAACTGAAAGGTTCAGCTTGAGGTTTACCCTCTACTTTTCTCCCTGACAGTGCTCTTTCTTCTATTGCTTTTGCTACTAGTTATTTTCACCACGTTTGTCTTTTCTCACAGATAGGTACTCACTACGTCCTTGGTAAAAGGAATCAGAACTCTTCTGCAGTATCCCAAAATACAGGCCTTGGATTAGTTAGCCTTTTTAGTAAGTGAATGTCAAATTTGTTTCTCTAGAGACCCCAACACTTAGATGAGAACAAACAGCACCACCTGGCTTTGAATGCTCTGGTGATTTGGTCTCAACCTTATCTGGCACTTTTCTCACCTGGTGTTCTACATTCTTCTATGACTGACAATTATGTTCCCTGAACACACCATTCAATCTCCCACCCTCCCAGCTCCAGCTGTTCCCTCAGACCAAGATGCTATTCAATTCTAGCTGTCTACCAAGACCCTTTTCTTTTGTCAAGACCCATCTTCAGGATTTTCTCCTCTGTGAAGACTTTTCAGAGAGCTCCAACAATGTTCTCCCTCCTTCCTCTACAATTTACTCATTTACATCATAGATATTTTCCCTGGTACCTGTCACGTGACACTGTTCTAGGCACAGGGGATATATCAGTGAACAAGACAGAAAAACTTCTGCTCTCACAAAGCTGATATTCTAGTGGGAGAAGAGAGGCAATAGAAGAGACAGCTAAATGATGGAGAATTTTAGAGATGAAGTGAACTTTTCCTTCTGGACTCCCTGGATAGTCTTACCTCTGTGTTACCCTATTTTTCTCTTCCCTGTGGTGTGGTTACTTTGTTTGCACTTCTGTTACATGATCAATAGGGAGTGAGCTCCATGAGAATAAGGGCAAAGCCTGTTCTGCTCTGCAGCCCCCTCAGCACCAGAACTGCAGAAAACAGTGAAGATGTTTGTGAAATGAGTCAGTAAATGAAAAACAGAGTGAGTGGATGGATAAGTGAGTAAATGGGTATCAGAAAAGAGTATCTAAGTTCAGAACACTTGTGTGTTTTGGTTTTTGAAACAAAGCTTCTGTGTTGGAAGGTTGGGTGGCTTGAGCACAGTATTTCTGGACCCAGGAGAAAAGTCAACATAGGTTCTCATACCACAGAACAAATGAGAGGTGACTACAAAAACTCAAGATCTCAATTTCATGGCCTGTGCCACACTTGAGCCTCATTTGATTGTGGACTGAGTATCACAGGGAAAGATGTATCGAAGGGTCTAACCTTATTGACTCAACCCCTAAGGCCCAGGACACAATCACACAACACCTTTGATTTCTTCTGCAAACATCAATAGTACTCAAAATGAGAAACTTTTGTATTTTCTTTTTTTTTATTTTAATGATTCTTCAAGTACAGTTTTCTCCCCTTTACTCCCAATAAAGCCCACCCACCCCCCTCCCATCTTCCCTCCCATTACCACCCTCCCCCTAGTTTTTATCCATGTGTCTTTTAACTTTGTTCCTGTAAATCCTTACCCTTTTCCCTTGAAATCCCTCTTCGCTGGTCACTTTCTGCCTGTCCTCTAATGCAGTGTCTTTGACTATATTTTGCTTGTTTCTTTATTTTGTTGTTTAGGTTCCTGTTAAACATGAAATCATATGGTATTTATCTTTCACTGCCTGGCTTATTTCACTTAGCATAATGCTTTCCAGTTGCATTCATGATGTTGCAAAAGGTAGGAGCCCCTTCTTTCTTCCTGCTGCATAGAATTCTATTGTGTAAATGTACCATAGTTTTTTGATCCACTCATTTACTGATGGGCATCTAGGTTGCTTCCAGCACTTAGCTATTGTAAATTATGCTGCTATGAACATTGGGGTGCAAAGGTTCTTTTGGATTGGTGTTTTAGGATTCTTAGGATATAGTCCCAGCAGTGGAATTGCTGGGTCGAAAGCCAGATCCATTTTTAATTTTCTGAGGAAGTTCCAAATTGTTTTCCACAGTGCTTGTACCAGTCTGCAGTCCCACCAACAGTGCACAAGTGTCCCCTTTTCTCCACAACCTCTCTAACACTTGTTGTTTGTTGTTTTGCTTATGATGGCCATTCTGACTGGTGTGAAGTGGTACCTCATTGTGGTTTTAATCTGCATCTCTCTGATAACTAGTGATATTGAACATCATTTCCTGTCATTTGGGATCTTCTGTAGGACCTCCTTGGAGAACTGTCTGTTCAAGTCCTTTGCCCATTTTTTAATTGGGTTGCTTGTCTTCTTAGAGTATAATCATGTAAGTTCTTTATATATTTTGGAGATTAAGCCCTTGTCTCAGGTGTCATTGGTAAATATGTTTTCCCATACAGTTGATTCTCTTTTTATTTTGATACTGTTTTTCTTTAGCAGTGCAGAAGCTTTTTATTTTGATGAGGTCCCATTTGTTTATTCTTTCCTTTATGTCTCTTGCTCTAGGGGACATGTCTGTAAAAAAGTTTTTGCGTGATATAACTGAGATTTTCCTACCTGTGTTCTCCTCTAGTACTTTAATGGTGTCCCAATTTATATTTAAATCTTTTATCGATCTTGAGTTTATTTTTGTGTAAGGTGTAAGTTGGTGTTCTAGTTTCATTTTTTTGCATGTTGCTGTCCAGTTCTCCCAGCACCATTTGTTGAAGAGGCTATTTTTACTCCATTTTATGTCGCTGCATCCTTTGTCAAATATCAATTGTCCGTAGAGACTTGGGTTTATTTCTGGGCTCTCTGTTCTGTTCCATTGGTCCATGTGCCTGTTCTTATGCCAGTACCAGGCTGTTTTGATTACCGTGGCCTTGTAGTATAGTTTAGTGTCAGGTATTGTGATCCCTCATACTTTACTCTTCTTTTTCAATATTGCAGTAGATATTCGGGGTCTTTATGGTTCCATATAAATTTTTGAAGTGTTTGTTCTATGTCTGTGAAATAAGCCATTGGTATGTTAATAGGTATTGCGTTGAATGTGTAGATTGCTTTGGGTAGTATGGACATTTTAATGATATTAATTCTCCCAATCCATGAACATGGTATATGTTTCCATTTGTTTGTGTCTTCCTTGATTTCTTTCCTCAGTGGTGTACAGTTTTCTGAACACAGTTCTTTTACCTCTTTGGTTAGGTTTATACCTAGGTACTATATTTTTCTTTTTGGTATTTCAAATGGGATTTTTTCTTGATTTCTGCTTCTGCTATTTGATTGGTGATGTACAGAAATGCCTTTGATTTCTGGATATTGACTTTGTATCCTTCTGTTTTGCCAAATTCGTTTATTAGGTCAAGCAGTTTTTTGGTAGAGTCTATAGGATTTTCTACGTACACTATCATGTCATCCACAAACAATGACAGCTTTGTTTCCTCCTTTCCGATTTGGATGCCTTTTATTTCCTTTTCTTGTCTGATTGCTGTGGCTAAAACTGCCAATACTATATTGAATAAAAGTGGTGAAAGTGGACAGCCTTATCTTGTTTCTGTTCTAAGTGGAAAAGATTTTAGTTTTGCCCATTGAGTATGATGTTGGCTGTAGGTTTCTCATATATGGCCTTTATTATGTTGAGAAATGTTCCCTCTATTCCCACTTTGCTGAGTGTTTTTATCATAAATGGATACTGTATCTTATCAAATGCTTTTTCTGCATCTATTGATATGATCATGTGATTTTTGTCTTTGCTTTTGTTTATGTGATGAATTACATTAACTGATTTGCGAATATTGAACCATCCTTGCATGCCTGGCATGAAACCCATTTGGCCATGGTGGATGATGTTTTTAATGTATTGTTGGATGCGATTTGCCAGTATTTTGTTGAGGATTTTAGCGTCAATGTTCATCAGAGATATTGGCCTGAAGTTTTCTTTCTTTGTTGTGTCTTTATCTAGTTTTGGACTTAGGATGATGTTGGTCTCATAATAAGAGTTTGGGAGTCTTCCATCTTTTTGGATTTTTTGGAATAGTATGTGCAGGATAGGGGTTAGCTCTTCCTTAAATGCTTTGTAGAATTCTCCTGTGAAACCATCTGGTCCAGGGCTTTTGTGTGTTGGGAGTTTTTTAATTGCTGCTTCAATTTCTTTTGCTGTTATTGGTTTGTTCAGGTTTTCTGCTTCTCTTTCATTGAGTTTTGGAAGATTATTTTTTTTCTAGAAATTTGTCCATTTCATCTAGGTTTTCAAATTTCTTGGCATACAGTTCTTGATAGTAATTTCTCACAATTCTTTGTATTCTGTGGTGTCAGTTGTAATCTCTCCTCTTTCATTTCTTATTGTGTTTATTTGGGATTTCTCTCTTTTTGTCTTGATGAGTCTGCTTAAAGGCTTGTCAATTTTGTTTATCTTTTCAAAGAACCAGCTTCTGGATTCATTGATCCTTAGAATTGTGCTTTTAGTCTCTATGTCATTTAATTCTGCTCTGATCTTGATTATTTCCTTCCTTCTACTTGCTCTGGGCTGTCTTTGTTCTTGTTCCTCTAGTTCTTGTAGACGTAGGGTTAGGTTGTTTGTTTGAAATACTTCTATCTTTTTTAGGTATGCTTGTATCACTATGAACTTCCCTCTCAATATTGCCTTTGTTGTGTCCCATAAGTTTTGGGTTGTTGTAAATTCATTTTCATTTGTTTCCAGAAACCTTTTGATTCCTTCCCTAATTTTATCCTTGACCCATTCATTGTTTAATAGCATGCTATTTAATCTCCATGATTTTGAGTGTTTTGGATTTTTTTCCTTGGGGTTGGTTTCTAGTTTCATTCCCTTGTGATCGGAGAAAATGCTTGGTATGATTTCAATTTTCTTGACCTTGTTGAGACTTGCTTTGTGTCCTATCATGTGGTCTATTTTTGAAAATGTTCCGTGTACATTTGAAAAGAATGTGTATTTAGCTTCTTTGGGATGGGGGGCTCTAAATAGATCAATCAAGTCCATTTCATTTAGGGTATTGTTCAATGCCACGATATCTTTGTTAATATTTTGTTTGGAAGATCTGTCCATTTTTGAGAGTGGGGTATTAAAATCCCCCACTGTAATTGTATTGCTGTCAATATCTTTCTTAAAGTCCTCTCAGATTTTCTTTATGTATTTGGGTGCACCTATGTTGGGTGCATATATATTTACAATATTTATGTCTTCTAGATGGATTCTTCCCTTGAGTATTATGAAGTGACCTTCTGGGTCTCTCTTTATGGCCCTTTTTTGGAAGTCTAGTTTGTCTGAAATGAATATTGCTTCCCTGGCTTTTTTTACCCTGTCCATTTGCTTGGAAAATTTGTTTCCAGCCCTTCACTTTCAGCTTGTGCAGGTCTTTTATCCTGAGGTGGGTCTCTTGTAGGCAGCGTATGTGTGGGTCATGTTTTCTTATCCATTCAGATATTCTATGTCTTTTGATTGGAACATTTAATCCATTTACATTTAAGGTTATTATTGATAGGTACTTATTCATTGCCATTTATGTACGTGCGTTCCTCTCTCTCTTTCTCTTTTCCTTCTTTTCCTTAAATCAGACCCTTTAGTATCTCTTGCAGAGCTGGTTTAGTGGAGGTATGTTCTTTTAGACTTATTTTATCTGGGAAACTTCTTATTTCACCTTCTATCTTGATTGACAGCCTTGCTGGGTAAAGTAGCCTTGGCTGCACGCCTCTGGTTCTCATTACTTGGAATATTTCTTGTCATTCCCTTCTGGCTTGAAATGTTTCCATTGAGAAATCAGCTCTTAGCCTTATTGGGTCTCCCTTGTATGTTACTTCCTTTTTCTCTCTTGCTGCCTTTAATATTCTCTCTTTGTCGTGAAATTTTGCCATTTGAATTATGATGTGTCTTGAGGTGGGCTTCTTTGGGTTCCTCTTGATTGGAACTGTTTGCGTTTCCTGGATTTGTGTGACTTTTTCTCTCATCAAATTGGGGAAGTTTTCCTTCATTACTTTTTAAAGTAGGTTTTCTATCCCTTGCTCATCTTCTTCTCCTTCTGGTATCCCTATTATACGGATATTATCACGTTTCATATTGTCTTGCATTTCTCTTAATCCCTCTTCATTTTTTCTGAGCCTCTTTTCCTTTTCTTGTTCTTTCTGGGTGTTTTTTCTACTTTGTCCTCCAATTCACTTCTCCGATCTTCTGCTTCATCAATCCTGCTTTTCATTCCTTGTCCTGTGTTCTTCAGTTCAGAAATTGTATTCTTCATTTCCTGTTGGCCTTTGTTGATAGTTTCTATTTCCTTTTTCATATTGATATAGTTTGCAGTGAGATCAATGTAGCTTCCCTGTAGTTTCTGGAAGCTCACTGTGAGCTCATTGAACTTCTTTATAATCATTGTTTTGAACTCAATATCTGATAGTTGAGTTGCCTCTATTTCACTTAGCATTCCTTCTGAGGCTTCCTCCTTTCCCTTCATTTGGGGATTCTTTCTTTGTCTTCTCATTGTTCCTCAAACTCTTCTTGTTAACCTCTGTTTCTTAACTTGATCTATTCTGGTTCCTTGTGTTTATGGTGTGAACTTCTGTGTTAGAATACCTGTGAGATTCAGTGGTGTAGTCTCTTTCGGGTATCTTGGTGTTCACAGCTTCCCCCTACTCTTTTTTGTGATCAGTTGGAGGAGTAAGGCAAAATGGGTTAAGACAGCAAACCAGTATTCTATGATATTTATAGTAGCAGCCAGTAGAGAAGAGATGGGAGATCCTTTGTCTATATATAGTGCAAATCGTGATCTTCCACCCCACTATCCACGTTTTAAAAGTTATGGAAAGCAGATAAGACTCTTCTCGGAGAGGAAAGTGTTGTTAGTTGGATCTAGAAAGCTATGAGGCTGCGAGAGGTCAGATTCTGAGGTAAGGTAGGAATAAAGAATAGTAAATAGGAGTAGTGTGTAAAAGAATAGAGATAACCCCTACATTAGTAGAGTTTAAGAAATTGTGAAGTGAACCAAGATCTCTGAGGGGTGTTAAGCTGTATTTACAAGTGTATGGAATAAGTCTTATTTACAGTAATATTGAAGCAACAATCTTGTGACAGATTCAATGAGATCTAGACAACAAGAATAAGGAGCATAGAATCTTGAGTGGTGTACCAATGGGACCCAAGTGAGGGACTGTAAATTATCAACACACTGTGAATGAGATAATAGAGGGAACCTATCAAACAATAGCATAACCAGCCAGGCAAAGAAGATTATGCAGAAAGAAAAAAAAATACCATTGAAATAAAAAATGTCAGAAAAGAGAGAAAAAGATACTATAAATTTGCATGCAAAAAGAAACAAAAACAAACAAACAACAACAAAAAAACAACAACAGAAGATGGATTGCAGGATAGATAGATTTGGAGCAGAAGTAATAGCATTAACATGGATGGAAGAGAATCATAAGGAATTGAGCGATATAAAAATAATAAGAGTTTAAAAAATAAAAATTTGCTTAACAAACCAAAAACAAGATAAAATCAAACAATCAAACAACCACAGCAGGATAAGCGGAAATAAAAGAAAAATAGAAGAAAAAAAAGAGGAAGAAAACACACACACACAGAGACAAAAAGAAAAAAAAACAAAGAAACAACAACCAAAGAAAAACAATTTAAAAAGCAAATAAAACAAAACAAAACAAACAAGAAAAAAACCTCTTCTTGGTTTCTGACTCGCCAAACCAGTCTTTCTGCTCCTGCCAGGTCAAGCAGGCTGAGGAGCGGTTAGAATGCCTTTCACCCTTCTAAGACAGAACTCAGTCAGACTCAGGGCTGGCCAGCAACTTTTCCCAGAAACAATTGCTGCCTCTGTCTGGGCTCAGGGCGCAAGCTGCAGAGGTGGTAAGGGGTTGTGTCCCTCCCCCAGCTTCGCCACCACAGGCTCTACACTGAGCGAAGCACTTGCCTCTCTTTCAGATTCAAGGTGCCTGGACAGGGACTGCAAGGAGTTGCATACTTCCCCTCCGTGTGCTCTCCATTCACGGGAAGCACTGTCTCTCCTCTGGTTTCGCTATGGATCCTCTGGGGTTTGGGAGGGTTCACGCACTACCCTTTGCCCTGGCTGTGGGCCCCAGGAACCCGCGAAGCGCTGTGTCTTTTCTGGGTTCCCCACCCGAGAGTCAGGTATCCCAGCAGGGCGCGCGCCCACTCCAAATCACCTCAGCTCTGGAAGCCCTTCACTTGTTCACGGCCCTGGGGTCTCAGTCTTCCCCAAAACCACACAATTCCAGGATTGGGGATGCAGGCGCCCACGGCAAGGCCTCTCTTGGTCTGGCAGACTGGGTACTCACTGTTCCCCGGAAAGTTCGCGGGTGCCCACAACTCCTACGCTTCTGCTTCCCAAACCTTGTCTGGGGATGGGGACGGAGTGGTGACTCCGCTCTCCCAGGTGCCCCGAGACAGACCCAGAAGCGCTGGCCTGTTCTCATCTCCTATCACAGGTCCCTTATGATCTCGAAGCCGACCTCTTAGCGTCTGTTTATTCAATGTCTGGATAACTTTGATGTCCTATTTTCATAAATGTTGTGATATCGGTGGTCTCCTGCTCTGTTTCTCCTCAGATCAGCCAAATTCTCCCCCATGCACTGGAGAAGGGGAATCACCATTCCTCCTACAAAGCCGCCATCTTCCTCCTCCCTGCCTTTTTCTTAAATACCTACAAGTGAGACAAAAACAAAAACAAAACAAAACAAAAAAATCTGGAAGTGTGAAAGAACAGAGTTGAACACAAAGAAGAGGCATCATAACAGCTGCAACAGTGAGACAAATTTCACTCTGCTATTACAGAGAACCTGCCAGTTATGCATATTTGTATTAATATTATTTTTCCATTATTCTTACATCTTTTATTTTAATAGTATTTTTGTATTCCTCTTCTTTCTGTATAGTCTGCTTTGCTAGGCTGCTTATACTGTATCATTTGACAGCTTTCCCCTGATCTCTTTCATAGTATATTGCTAATTTACTGTCCTTCATTTCACCTGTGTCCCATTAGCACACTACTCAAGGTTCTATAATCCCCATTCTTGTTATCTAGATCACATACATTCTGTCATATGATTGTTGCTCTAATATTATTGTAAGTACTTGCTGTTCCATGCAATTGTAAATACTTCACAACACCCTTCCCAGATCTTAGCCCACTTCACAGTTTCCTGAACTCTATTACTGTAGTGATTAATCCTATTCTCTCACACACTACACCTATTTACTATCCTTTACTCTCCACCTTACCTCAGAATCTGACCTCCCACAACCTCACTGCTTTTTAGATCTAACTCACAATCCTTCCTTCCCCAACAAGAGTCTTATCTTCTTTCCAAACTTTCTAAAAATCAGCTAGCTGAGGGGAAGATCACAGTTAGCACTATACATAGCCAAAGGACCTCCTATCTCTTCTCTACTGGCTGCTCCTGTAAATATCATAGAATACTCTCTTGCCATTTTAAAACATTTGCCTCTGCCCTCCAACTGAACACAAAAAAGAGTATGTGGAAGGAGTGAACACCAGGATACCCACTGTAAGAGGAAAGCCAACAACAAAGGAACCACTAACATATAACAACAAAAGAAGGTGAAGGAGGGAGTGGAAACCACACGAACCTCAATCCAGGACCTATCTGGAAATACAACTAAACAGTGTAGACACTGTTGTAACAATTGAACAAGAGCAAGAGAGAATCCTCAAAACCTTATACGCACAGAAGAACCACTTTCAACAAAAACTGCCTTCATAAGCACAACAAAATACAACAGGTGGTGGACAGAGAGACCCTCATTTAACCAGCTGGTGGGAAGGAACCACCAAAGAAAGACCCAACAACAATCAAAATCCAATGACACAGAGCCAACTTCAATGACAGCCAAAAACCAGTGAGCTCGGGAGATCAAGGAAACTGCACCACTGAATCTCACTGGTATTCTACCACAGAAATTCACACCAGAAACCCAGGGAGCCAAAACAGATAAATTTAAGCAGCTGAGGCTAACAAGAAGAGTCTCACAAACAATGGGAAAACAAAGAAACAATCCCCAAATGAAAGGAATGGAGGAAGCTTCAGAAGGAATGCTAAATGAAATAGAGGGAACTCAACTATCAGATATTGAGTTCAAAGCAATGATTATCAGGAAGCTCAATGAGCTCCCAATGAGCTACCAGAAACTACAGGGTAGCTACAATGAACTCACTGCAAACAATATCAACATGAAAAAGGAAATAGAAACTCTCAACAAGGGCCAAGAGGAAATGAAAAATACAATTTCTGAACTGAAGAACACAGTAGAAGGAATGAAATGCAGGATTGATGAAGCAGAAGATCAGATAAGTGAATTGGAGGACAAAGCAGAAGAAAATGCCCAGAAAGACCAGGAAAAGGAAAAGAGGTTAAGAAAGAATAAACAGGGATTAAGTGAAATGCAAGACAATATGAAATGTAATAATATCCGTATAATAGGGATACCAGAAAAAGAAGGAGATGAGCAAGGGGTAGAGAACCTATTTAAAAAAATAATGATCGAAAACTTTCCTAATACGATGAGAAAAAAAGTCACACAAATCCAGGAAAAACAGAGAGTCCCAATCAAGAGGAATGCAAAGAAGCCCACCTCAAGACACATCATAATTAAAATGGCAAAATTTGAAGACAAAGAGAGAATATTAAAGGCAGCAAGGGAGAAACAGGAAGTAACATACCAGGGAGCCCCAATAAGGCTAACAGCTGACTTCTCAATGGAAATGCTCCAAGCCAGAAGAGAGTGGAAAGAAATATTCTAAGTTATGGAACCTGAGGTCTGCAACCAAGGCTACTTTACCCAGCAAGGCTCTCAATCAAGATAGAGGCCAAATAAGAATCTACCCAGACAAAAGAAGTCTAAAAGAATACACCTCCCCCAAACCAGTTGTGCAAGAGATGCTAAAGGGATTGCTTTAAGGAAAGGAAGAGAGAAAGAGAGTGGGAGAATGAGAGCAAGACAGAGAGAGAGACAGGAAGACGGGTATGAAAATGGCAATAGATAAGTACCTATCAGTAATAACCTTAAATGTAAATGGGTTAAATGTTCCAATCAAAAGACATAGAATAGCTGAATGGATAAGAAAACATGACCCACATATATGCTGCCTACAAGAGACCCACCTCAGGATAAAAGACCTGCACACGCTGAAATGAAAGGCTAGAAACAAATTTTCCAAGCAAGTAGACAGGAAAAAAAAAGCCGGGATAGCAGTTCTCATTTCACACAAAATAGACTTCCAAATAAGGGCCATAAAGAGTGACCCAGAAGGTCACTTCATAATACTCAAGGGAAGAATCCACCAAGAAGACATAAATATTATAAATATATATGCACCCAACATAGGAGCACCCAAGTACATAAAGAAAATCTTAGAGGACTTCAAGAAAGATATTGACAGCAATACAATTATAGTAGGGGATTTTAACACCACACTGTCAAAAATGGAGAGATCTTCCAAACAAACTATTAACAGAGGTATTGTGGCATTAAACAATGCCCTAGAGGAAATAGACTTAACTTGGATATATATATCCAAGAGCAGAGCAGAATTAAATGACATAGAGACTAAAAGCAGAATCCTAAGGATCAATGAATCCAGGAGCTGTTTCATTGAAAAGATAAACAAAATCAACGAGCCTTTAACCAGGCTCACCAAGAAAAAAAGAGAGAAGACCCAAATAAACACAATCAGAAATGAAAGAGGAGAGATTACAACTGATACCACAGAAATACAATGGAGTGTAAGAAATTACTATGAAAAACTGTATGCCAAGAAATTTGAAAACCTAGGTGGATTGGACAAATTTCTAAAGAAAATATAATCTTCCAAAACTCAATGAAAAAGAAGCAGAATGCATGAACAGACCAATAACAGCAGATGAAATTGAAGTAGTAATGAAAAAACTCTAGACACACAAAAGTCTGGGTCCGGATGGTTTCACAGGAGAATTCTACAAAGCATGTAAGGAAGAGCTAAGCCCTATCCTTCCCAGACTATTCCAAAAAATCCAAAAGATGGAAGACTCCCAAACTCTTTTTAGGAAGCCACAACCATCCTAATCCCAAAACCAGATAAAGACACAACAAAGAAAGAATACTTCAGGCCAATATCGCTGATGAACGTAGACACTAAAATCCTCAACAAAATATTGGCAAATTGCATCCAACAATACATTAAAAAAATTATACACCATGGCCAAGTGGGATTCATCCCAGGAATGCAAGAATGGTTCAATATTCGCAAATCAGTTAATGTAATTCATCACATAAACAAAAGCAAAGACAAAATCACATGATCATATCAATAGATGCAGAAAAAGCATTTGATAAGGTACAGCACCCATTTATGATAAAAACACTCAGCAAAGTGGGAATAGAGGGAATATTTCTCAACATCATAAAGGCCATATATGAGACACCTACAGCCAACATCATACTCAATGGGCAAAAACTAAAATGTTTTCCACTAAGATCAGGAACAAGACAAGGTTGTTCAGTTTCACCACTTTTATTCAATATAGTATTGGAAGTTTTAGCCACAGCAATCAGAGAAGAAAAGGAAATACAAGGCATCCAATTGGAAAGGAGAAAAGAAAACTGTCATTGTTTGCAGATGACATGATAATGTATGTAGAAAATCCTATAGACTCTGCCAAAAAACTGCATGGCCTAATAAATGAATTTGTCAAAACAGTGGTATACAAAGTCAATATCCAAAAATCAAAGGCATTTCTGTACACCACCAATGATACAGCAGAAGCAGAAATCAAGAAAAAAAATCCCATTTGAAATAGCAAAAAAAAAAAAAAATAGAATAAAATAAAATACCTAGGAATAAATCTAACCAAGGAGGTAAAAGACCTGTACACAGAAAACAAAACAACCCTGAAGAAAGAAATTAAAGAGGACACAAACAAATGGAAACACATACCATGTTCATGGATTGGAAGAATTAACATCATCAAAATGTCCATATTACCAAAAGCAATTTTCACATTCAATGCAATACCTATTAAAGTACGAATGACATATTTCACAGACATAGAACAAACACTTCAAAAATTTATATGGAACCATAAATGACCCTGAATAGCAGCTGCAATTTTTAGAAAGAAAAGCAAAGTAGGAGGGATCACAATACCTGATACCAAACTGTATTACAAGGCTACTGTAATCAAACAGCCTGGTACTGGCATAAAAACAGGCACATGGACCTATGGAACAGGACAGAGAGCCTAGAAATAAACCCAAGTCTCTATGGTCAATTAATATTGGACAGAGGGCGAAGCAACAGAAAATGGAGTAAAAACAGCCTTTTCAACAAATGGTGTCTGTAGAACTGTTCAGCTACATTCAAAAAATGAAATTCGAGTACCAACTTACACCATACACAAAAATAAATTCAAGGTAGATAAAAGACTTAAATATAAGCCACATCACTATTAAAGTCCTAGAGGAGAACATACGCAGAAAAATCTGAGATATTTCTCGCATGAACATTTTTACTGATTCGTCCCTTAGAGCAAGGGACATAAAGGAAAGAATAAACAAATGGGACCTCATCAAAATAAAAAGCTTCTGCATGGCTGAAGAAAACAGTATTAAAATAAAAAGAGAACCAACTATATGGGAAAACATCTTTGCCAATGATACCTCAGACAAGGGTTTAATTTCCAAAATATATCAAGAACTTACATGACTCCACTCTAAGAAGACAAGCAACCAAATTAAAAAATGGGCAAAGGAATTGAACAGACACTTTTCCAAGGAGGATATGCAGAGGATCCAGAGACACATGAAAGGGTGCTCAATATGGCTAGCTATCAGAGAGATGTGAATTAAAACCACAATGAGATACCACTTCACACCAGTCAGAATGGCCATCTTAAACAAAAGAAGAAACAAGAAATTTTGGAGAGGTTGTGGAGAAAAAGGTACCCTAGTGCACTGTTGGTGGGACTGCAGACTGGTACAACCACTATGGAAAACAATATGGAATTTTCTCAGAAAACTAAAACTGGATCTGCCTTTTGACCCAGCAATTCCAGTTCTGGGATTATATCCTAAGAACCCTGAAACACCAATCCAAAAGAACCTATGAACCCCAATGTTCATAGCAGCACAATTTACAATAGCCAAGTATTGGAAGAAACCTGGGTGCCCATCAGTAAATGAATGGATCAAAAAACTATGGTACATTTACACAATGGAATTCTATGCAGCAGAAAGAAAGAAGGAGCTCCTAGTGTTTGCGACCACTTGGATGGACCTGGAAAGCATTATGCTAAGCTAAATAAGCGAAGCAGTGAAAGAGAAATACCATATGATCTCACCTTTAACAGAAACCTGAACAATAAAAGAAAGAAACAAGCAAATTTTAACCAAAGACACTGAAATAGAGAACAGACTGACAGTATTCAGATGGGAGAGGGGAGGGAATTTCAGGAGGAAAGGTGAAGGGTTTACAGGAACAAGTATAAAGGACACATGGATAAGCAACTAGGGGCAGGTGGAAATGGGAGGGAGGAAGGGAGGGCTGGGTGGGTGGCCTGGGATGGGAGTAAAAGACAGAAAATTGTACTGCAACAACAATTAAAATATAATTAAAAATACAAAAATAAAGCATATTTTATTTATTATGATATTGCAGTTTTCCCATTTTTTTCTCCTTTATCCTCCTCCACACTGTACCCCCCAATCCTCCAGCATTCTGTCACCTCAGATCATATCAATGGGTTGTACATTTCTGTTCTTTGAATTCTCTGTTTCCTATGCCATTCTTAACCTCTCCCTGTCTATTCTATGCCTACCAATTATGCTTCTTATTTCCTGTACCTTTCCCCCATTCCTCCCCTCTTCATCCCCACTGAAAACCCCCCATGTGATTTTCATTTCTCTGAGTCTGTTCCTTTTCTAATTGTTTGCTTAGTTTTTGTTTTTCTTTTTTTTAGGTTCAGTTGTTGATAGTTGTGAGTTTGTTGTCATTTTACTGTTCATAGTTTTGATCTTCAAATCTTACATAAGTCCCTTTAACATTTCATATAATAAAGGCTTGGTGATGATGAACTTCTTTAACTTGACCTTATGCGGGAAGCACTTTATCTGCCCTTTCATTGTAAATGATAGCTTTGCTCGATAGAGTAATCTTGGATATAGATTCTTGCTTTTCATGACTGTAAATAGTTCATTTTAGTCCCTTCTTGCCTGCAAGGTTTCTTTTGAGAAATCCGCTGATAGTCTTATGGACACTCCTTTGTAGATAACTCTCTCCTTTCCTCTTGCTGCTTTTAAGATTCTCTCCTTATCTTTAATCTTGGGTAACTTAATGATTATGTGCCTTGGTAGGTTCCTGTTTGTGTTCAACATCTTTGGGACTCTCTGGGCTTCCTGGATTTCCTGGAATTCTATTTCCTTAGCCAGATTGGGAAAGGTTTTCTTCATTATTTGTTCAAACAAGTTTTGAATATCTTGTTCTTGTTCTTCTCCTTCTGGCACTGCTAAAAGTTGGATATTGGAACTTTTAAAGTTGTCCCAGTATTTCCCAAGCCTCTCTTCCTTTTTTTGAATTCTTGTTTCTTCATTCTGTTCTGGTTGGATGTTTATTTCTTCCTTTTGTTCCAAATCATCAGTTTGAGTCCTGGTTTCCTTCCTGTCACTGTTGGTTCCCTGAATATTTTGCTTTATTACACTTTGGGTATTGTGCATTTGTCTGTTCATTTTTTTACCAAGCTCAGTCAGTTCTGTGGGCATTTTGATTTCCAGGGTTTTGAACTGTCCATCAGATAGATTGGCTATCTCCTTGTCACTTATCTCTTTTTCTGGAGTTTTGCTCTGTTCTTTCATTTGGGCTATATTTCTTTGTCTTGACACACCTGTTAAGTTTTAAGGGGGCGGGGCTTCAGGTATTCACCAGGGTAGGGTTGTTACAGGGTGCAGCCAAGAGGGGGGGGGACCCCAAATGGACATTTGAAATGGGGCCCAGAACTCAAGGTGTCCAGAGACTCTAAGATGTTTTTTTACCTCTTCCCCCCACCACAGGTGTGAGTTGGGGGAAGGGGCACACAGAGCAAGAACGTGCAGGGCAGCTTTGCAGCTAATCCATGGCATGGTTATTTAACATACCTATAGCCTT